>KE505802.1:246682-262483 GCA_000441515.1 Elaeis oleifera
AATCGGATTTTCTAAACCCAATTGACACTTCATAAGCTCAATTGCTAATTTTAGGCCTAATCTCTTTGTTGTATGACCCTATAGATTTAATTTTATCTGGTAGCAAGATATACAATGATCTCTATCAAAGTATCATTGAAACTCTTTTCAATGGGTCAGAATAATTTCACTCTAATTTATCTAGGATTGTCGATCTAGAACAATCCTAGTGAGCTCTCACAATCCACCGGTGACACCTAGCAGTATGTAGTGGCAACCCAGTAGAACTGAAATGAACCTCTAGGTGTAGTTAATATATGATTCAATTTCTTTATCGTGAGTTCCAACTTAATGGCAGATTATGGATAAATCGTCAAACCTCAACATCAGTCATATGATAGATTCGATTAGCTCAAGTCTAAATGTGATTCTTATAAAAATTCTTTTTCATCAATCACACTATTTTGGTCATAGATTCTTAGACTTAGTCTTTCAAATCTCATAAGACTACTCCTCTCTATCAAGATTGATAGATCCCATCTTGATGTGTATTCTACTCCTATAGTAAACCAACGGTCGCCAACATCCTCTACAAGGTCTCATTGAGATCCATATTTATATGTCAGTCAAACTCTAGCAGCCTCACTACGAGTAGTAGTATAATCTCAGATCAAAAGATCATTCACACAACTATAGCATCAAGCTGATCACTGACGATTGAATAGAAATCCAAATGATCTCTCGTATGGTCACGCTCAGTACTAATTATTCTTTAACAACTACCTACACTCGTCGTCCAGTATCTCTACATTGTAAACTAGAGACCCATCTATCTCGAAAGAAGCGATCTGTGCGTCAGTCTATCCAGATCGATCACCATCCTCATGATAATCTTATGATCGGGAGCATTTAAGAATCAAATACATGTCTCTAATTCTCAATACCTTGAGAATATGTATCAAAGATTAATTCTATGGACGATTTAAGGATACATCACACTTGAATGAAAATAACTTATCTTTTATTGATCATATCAATGTATTAAGTATAAATTATATTCTAAATTTATTACAATGCGTCAGTCATATTGACTTCTAGGACATACATCTAATACCTAAATCAGTCATACTGATTAACCTATATAGCATGGGTTAGCTCAAATCAATGAGCAACCTAATCAAAAGCTGATTGATCATATTGGCCAGATAAGTGAGATCGATGGGAGGGTCTGCCAAAGCTTAACTTAGACACTATCAAAATGACAAGGTAAGTGGGCCGCCAATTAAAACTATCGATCAAAATGCCATACTTACCTTATACACCAATTAGTTTATTAGTTTCAATTTGGTTTGCCTAAAGACTCAGACTCAACCACTGAGCCATGATCAAGTCCATTTGGTCTAATCAAAGATATGGACTTGACCAACTACAACTATTATATCTGATCTAGAGAAATCTTGATTTAATCTAATTTAACTCTTGGTTAGATTTAATTAATTTTTTATTTAGTCCATTTGATTCTAACCATAGGTCTAACCTAGTTAAGAGGACCTGATTCAAGTTAACCCATTACACCTATTTTATGCAAATATCATTAGATTTTAAATTCACAATTCTAGATCTAAATATTCATCTCTTAATTCTCAATTAAGTATAGCATTAATATAGGTTAAGATTATTAATTGAAACCATTTCAATTTGTAAACAATTTACAAATTTTTTTGTAAAACTTCTGTTCATAAGTGTGAGTCGACCCACCCTGGAATGAGTCGACACATTACAGTAAGTCCACTCATTCTCAAACAGAGTCGACCCCTGTGACAAATAGAAAGCATCAATTTTAGCTTGGAAAGAATGAGTCGACTCATCTATAAAATTAGTTGGCTCAACCAAACTTGGAGTCGACTCCAATCAAGGATGAGTTGATTCTTTAGGGATTGGAGTCAACTCGAACAAGGGATGAGTCGACTCCGCAGACATGCTAGCAACAATTGCTGAATTTCAAATCAAAAAATTTTTGCATGAAAATAGAAATTAAATCATAAATTACTTTTAGATCCTATCTAAACTTATTTATGGTTTGTTTTCATTGATTAGATGTTACTTCTTTTTTTACAAACAAAGTTTGCATCACATACAATAGATCTTAAAGTTTTCGAATCTAGAGTTTTGCAGAAAAGTAAATTTTGTTTCTTTCACATTCTTCTTCATGGGATATAATCACATGGCACTTGATAAGTACCATAAACATGTTAATAAAATATTAATTTATTAATTAATTTATTTTATTTTAAAATTGATGCTTCTATTGATCTTTTGCAGGAAAGATGGTTGTCAATATAAAGAGCTCGATTCAAGGGTTAGAATGATTCAAATTTGGAGCAAATCAGACTCAAAATGGATCCCAATTAGAGACTCAAAGGCAAGCTCAATTCCAAAACAAATTGGGCTCAAAATCAACTCAAAATCAAGTCAGATTAGCTTGAACCCAAGTTCATTTAATCAGTTGGTGCACGGTAGACCAACCGATCAATCCATAGCATCTTCATCACGATCCATGAAAATCCATCGCGGTGTTTATCGCGGTCCATGGGAGTTGGCATCTTCTATGCATTGATGGATGGCTGAGATCAAATCCTGTGCATCATCCAATGATCATTATCATCACCGACTGGGAGATTAAATAAGAAACTCTTCTATGTGCGATCCGACGGCCCAACATGCTCCAAACTCAAGATCCAACGATCAGCATGATTTCTTACAATAAATAGAGTTATGAAGCCTTCTTGTGTGCTGATCAATGGTCGGGATTCAATCTATAATTTGATCTGATGGCTAGGAGCGATGCCAACTTGATCTGGGAGCATTTTATATGAGATTTTGACTATTTGATACTGATCCGATGACTGGCAGGGGTCTAGGAGTTTGACAATGATTAAAAGTCTGATTCTTATTCAAATTGAGCCCAATTTTCACCTATAAAATTAGAAAAATATGGAGAATTTATGGAGAACATGAACAGCAGCAAGCAGGCAGCAGAGAGCATCTATCTCCAACTCTTTATTTTTTTTATTTAAAGTTTTTGTAAGAGATTTTGAGAGAGAAAAAGAGCGTGGTTGTCAGGGTTCTTCTTCCTCTTCTTCTTTTCATGAAGATGATGTTTGCAGACATTATGCATGGCTAAACTCTGAGTCTCTAAGGGAGTAGATGAGGTTTTCTTTGATATTTATGTTTTAGTTTCTTTATTATACAATTAAGCTTGATTGAAATGACCTTTCTTCGTGAATAAAATTTTCTTTTTCATTACTTCAAGAATTATCCTTTTAGTTTGGACTATAATTTAGATCTTTAAATAGTCTATGGCTACGTAGAGATGAGTCGTGATCTAAGGGTATGATTCATGCTTAGCGAGATAGGCTATAATCAAGATCTGATTATAGAATATTTTATTATTTTTATAATTTGATACTTAAATAATCTATGATTATGTAGGAGTAGATCAAGGTACTACGATCTGTACTCAGCGAGATAGGTTATGATCAAAGATCAATCATAATAAGTTTATGATAAAGAACTAATTTATATTCTATTAAAAAAATTGAATCAAAACCTTGGAATATTTTCTTATTTACTTGCTAATCATAATCTCAGTTTAATTTGAACTTTTATTCCTTTCAACCATATTCCCACTCTTTCATATTTTATTTTGTGATTTAATTAAAATTCTTAAAAATCTTAATTAAAAGTGAACATAACCCCATTGACCCCTGTGGATTCAATCCTGATTCACTACTATTTACATAGTTTTGAGTTAGTGATTTATTTTTGATGCCTATGATGGTGATCAAATTTTGATGCCGTTGTTGGAGATCATTAGTACGGTTAGTTCATAAAAAATTAAAAAATTAATTTTTTTTCTAATTATATTATTTATTTTCATGTTTAGAAATATTTTCTGCTTCTTATAGCCTAGTGATTTACTACTTTTTATAATTTAAAAAATTTACTGTTTTAATAGTAGATTTGATTTCTTCTTTATTTGTAGGCTACCTACTTGTCTTTTGATCTTAGCATAATTTACTTTCCATTTAGCTAGATTCACTAGATCCTTTCACATCTAATTAACCTAATTAAACCTACCTTTATTCTTCTTACTTTAGATAACATAACATAAAGGAAATAAAGACACACCATATAACACTTAATGAAGATAGAGAAATTAATTAAATCTTAAAAACTTCTTACTTATTGGATATCTTTTTTTTTGTATTGCATATTTTATTAAATATTTTAGGGGCACAAACTCTAATCAATATAAGGTGAGAATTTCATCATCCTTTCTTGACCCACAAACCAACACCCTTCATATTGCATTGACCTAAGCTTTTAATCTAAAATCAATTAGATGTTGGCCCCTAAGGACTCTCGAGCTTAATTGGATAAGAACCCTAAGAGTTGGACCAAATTAGGATTAGTCATTTTGATTAGTGTCTTGGCAAGTGGTTTAGGGATAAAATTTTGAAGGAAAGTGGTTTTTAATTGATTCTGTTTGCTGGCCTGGCTAACTTGATGTCTAAGAAAAGTAATAGGAGATCTCCACCAACCTTATACTTATCTGACCAGTTGAGTGGCTAATCTTTACTTGAAGTGCGTGAAGGTGACCTTGAAATAGTTAGGAGCTATCTAAGTCTAGGATAACCCTTAGTTAGGATTGATTGCAAAGCTTGCTTGCTATTGAAATTTTAATCTAATTAAAGCACTCTTCTCTATCATCTCTAGATTTAGGACTCCTTAGGCCCTTGTTTTTAGAACTTTTTCTCTCTTTCTTCTCCTTTTCTTCTCTTTTCTTCCAAAAAAAAACGATCAGAACAAACCAAGTCAAAATCATGGATCCAAATCAAGAGACTGATCCATCACAGTAATTGAAAGAGTACTTGACTCCTTCAACCTACACCTACTCGCCATATATCCAGCCTCCTCCTATGGAAGCAGTACAATATAAAATTAAGTCTAGCATTATTCAAATGCTACCATCTTTCTATGGACTGTCAAATGAGGATCCTTACAAATACTTGGATAAATTTCTTGAGATATGCTCCACTGTCAAAATCCAAAATTTCTCTGATGATGCCCTTAGGTTAAATTGTTCTTATTTTTCTTAAGGACAAGGCCAAGTATTGGCTAAACACTTTAGATTCGGTAATCATTTCAACCTAGGATCAACTTCAGAAAGAATTTCTTAAGAAGCACTTCCCCATGGGAAAGACAAATCAGATTAAAAAGCCATTACCAGTTTTCCAATGGATGGGAAATGTTCAATGAGACTTGGGAGAGGCTCAAGGACCTAATCCATAAATGCCCACACCATACCGTACCTAAATGGCAACTAGTCCAATGCTTTATGATGGTCTATCAAAAAGTACCTATAGATGGTTGACACCTCGTGTGGTGGAACATTCATGCTCAAAACAAACATGAGGCCTAGCAACTATTCGAGACCCTTAGCAAAAATTTCCTACACCATATGTCTACAGCCCGTAGAGACCCTCCCATGATTGAGCCAAAAGGAAATGAAATTTATGAGATAGGCCATTCCATAGACATCCACAGTAAGGTAGATGAATTGTCACAAAAACTCAACAAGATGGATGAATTGACACAAAAACTCGATCGACTATTGCAAGTCGGGCAGATCACCTCTTCCCAATCCACACAAGTTCAAGATGTTTATGCTATTTGTTCAAGCCCAACCCATTTTATTACTGAATGTCCAACTACATTCCAATTTTCTGAGTTCGTACATGAGCAAGTCCAGCAAGCTCAAGCCCAACCAACTAGTAGATCAGAAAATGATCCATATTCAAACACATATAACCCTGGCTGGAGAAACCATCTGAATTTTTTCTGAAGACCACAACTAGGGGCTAGCCCTATGATGCCTACACCTAACTATCAGGACCCAACATATAGGCAAGGACCATACTACCAAAATGCCTCACAACCTTTCACCACTGCACATAGTTCAGCTTTTGAGGAGAAGATCTTGAAAGCACTGGAATGATTGGAAGTCAATACCCAGACTCTTCACTCCCACACGCAATTAATTGCTAAGCTAGAGACCTAAACATGTCAATTAACTATAGCTTTCAGTAGAAGAGAAAAGAAAAAAACTGCCCAGTCAACCCATAAGCAATCCTAAAGGGCAGTATATGGCTGAAAGCTTGAATGTCCACGAAACCTTTTTCGAGCAAGCTAAGTTTGTGATGACCCTTAGAAGTGGAAAGATCTTAGAACAGCCAGAAAGAGCCAATACGTCAGAAACCCAAACTCAAACCAAATTATCTGACAATAAGAAAGACCCTAAGGAGAGGGATGAACCAATTTCCTCAGCACCTGTACATAGTGTTCCATTCCCAAGTGCTCTAGAAACACCTCTACCTTCAGACAAAATGGAGGTCAATATGAAGAAAATGCTCGATCTATTTAAACAAGTCCATATCAACCTTCTTCTTTTAAATACCATCAAATAGGTCCCAGTCGATGCCAAGTTTCTGAAGGATTCGTGCATATAAAATAAAATCTAAAGCACACATCTCCAAGAAAGTCTGTCTCACTGAACAAGCCAGCTCAATCTTCCAATATGCCACACCATCCAAACTTAAGGACCCTGGTGCCCCTATCATCTCCTGTGTCATAGGTGGCCTGACCATAAAGAAAGCCTTATTAGATCTAGGGGAGAGTGTCAACCTTCTCCTAAGCTCAGTTTACAAACTTTTCAATTTTAGAGAATTGAAACCCATGTCGATTATCTTACAATTAGCTGATAGATCCGTTAAGGTATCCCTTGGGATGATTGAGGATGTGTTGGTCAAGGTGGATGAGTTCTATTTTCTCATAGACTTTCTTATTTGGAGATGGAATCTGGAAGTGACCCTAGCCAAATCCTAATCATTTTAGGCCGATCCTTCCTTGTCATAGCCAACGCATGCATTAACTATAGGACAGAAGCCATGGACATATCATTTAGGAATAAAAAGCTAAGGTTGAATGTGTTCAATGCTATCACGGGACCACAAAGTGAGGAGTTTAATGAAGTAAACGTACTAGAGGGACTTGTAGAAAAACCACCCTGCTATACCCTCACAAGACCTTCTGTAAGCCTATCTAGCTCATTTTGATATGGACATCTTCAACATAGATAGGTATATGAAAGAAGTGAATGCCCTATTAGAGCCATCCATTTCTAATCCTCCATGCACCATGAAATATAAGCAAATGCCCTTCCTCTATCACACCAATAGTTCCTTCATTAGAAACCCTACCTACATTGGACTAAAAGCCACTCCTAGTTATGTTAAAAGATCCATTTTTAGAGCCTAATGTAACCTCTGACTAGGAAGCCCAAATTATAGGTGTACAAGAAGAATATGAAGGAGCTGTTAAAGGACAATCACTGACCCAACAAAAGACTGCCTAAACCAAGTGCTACCTCAAGAACAAAGTCCTGAAAAATCCTACTAAGGATCCTTTACGCAAATTTCTGAACTGCACGGGCATAGATAATGTAGAGAGGTTGAGTGATCTGTTGGACCCACCATGGATAACAAAGCATGAGCCATTTTCAGAGTTGTTTGATATTATCCTAGGCCCCGCACTAGAATCAACACCTACCTTACAACCCAAGTCACTTCCTGCTAATCATAATCAAAAGATATGTCATCAAGAAAATCTAGTTTGGAACATCACTGATTGGACTTCATCCAACCATCCACCATGGCTAGGTATACCCATCAACTTGGTAGAACCAGCATATGCATAATAGTGAGCTTCACAAGGTTTGATTGAAGATTTTAAACTTAACATTTGTTGGGAGGCAACCCAATTTTTTGTATTTTATTTTTTCTTGTTCTTTTCAGTTTATTTAGGATCTACTTCAAGGTTATCAAAGCTAAGTTGGGGGGGAGACCTACATCTACTGTCATCAAGGCCCAAGATGAGCTGCAAATAAATTAAGCCTAGGTGAATTCCTTTCTTTTTTCTTCTTTTTACTTATCACATTCTATTTCTCTCTTCCGTTGAGGACAATGTCGTTTGAGTTGTGAGGAAGAAAAATTGATTTAATTAAGTCCTCGAGTATAGTCAAAAATAATTAGTCGTGTGTACCTAAATTTTATCTCGATTTGAAGTTACGTAGTTATCCTAATCAATGATTGATTAATGTTCTAGATAATTTTAGAGATACTAAGGGGCAAATTATTAAGAAACCCAATAACTGATAGGTTTAAGGCAGAAAAAAAATTTTAGAGCAATTTCAGAATCTTCTTTTTGTTGATCTCAATAAAAAATCTATTTCATGGGGTACGAGTGGAAAGATCAATGTATGCAAAAAGTCTACCTTAATAAATAGATTTTGGCATTTCTCACTGAGTAACCAAATCCCTTCACCTAAGTAAGCATTGTTGTTCGCATCAAAAAGTGAGAATGTAATAAACTTCTTATAGAGTTAGTCTTAACTCGTAGCTTTTTTGACTCGAGTCAATAAGCTTGAGGGGTGTTCTACACCTAATATCCTAAAGTCAACTGGTTTGAGAGTCATTGGCCTAAAGCTTGTTACAAGAATCAATTAGAAAGCTTAAGGAGTTAGTACATTGCACTGACTATACATATAAATATTTAAAAAAAAGAGAGAAAAGAAAAAAAGAAAGAAAAAAGAATAAAGGGACTAAACTACAAAAGACACTACACCAAACCCATAGTAAGTTAGAGGATTAAAAGTAAGGTGGAAGTTGGCAAAGAAAAACTCTAAAATTTTATGGGCTTCACTTGACCATTAATTGGATCAAATTAATAATTCAATAAAGTACCTTTTAATGGTCTAATCGGGTATTAGCTGTCTTTAGGAATGCTTAGGATAACTTTCAATTCAAAGATAATTTAGTACACATTACTCGAGGATGAGTAAAGTTCAAGTGGGGCGATGCGATAAGTATCATAAACATATTAATAAAAATATTAATTTATTAATTTATTTATCTTTATTTTTAGAAATTGATGCTTCTATTGATCTTTTGTAGGAAAGATGCATGTCAATGTAAACAACTCGATTCAAGGTTAGAATGATTCAAATTTGGAGCAAATCAGACTCAAAATGGATCCCAATTAGAGACTCAAAGGCAAGCTCAATTCTAAACCAAATTGGGCTCAAAATCAGTCCAAAATCAAGTCATATTGGCCCAAACCCAAGGTCATTTAATCGGTTGGTGCATGGTGGATTGACCGATCGATCCACAGCATCTTCATTGCGATCCACAAAAAATCCATCATAGTGTTTATCGCAGTCCACGGGAGCGGACATCTTCTGTGAGCTGACAGATAGCCAAGATCAAATCCTACGCATCATCCAACGGTCATTATCATTGCCGGTTGGGAGATTAAACAAGGAACTCTTCTGTGTGCGATTCGACGGCCCAATGTGCTCCAAACACAAGATCCAATGGTCAGCATGGTTTTCTACAGTGCATTGATCAATGATCGGGATTCAATCTACGATTTGATCTGATGGCTAGGAGCAATGCCGACATGATCTTAGAGCATTTTATGTGAGATTTTGATCGTTTGATGCTGATCCGATGGCTGACAAGGGTTTAGGAGTTTGACAATGATTAAAAATCCGATTCTTACTCAAATTGAGCCTAGTTTTACCTATAAAACTAGAAAACCTTGAAGAATTTATGGAGAATGTGAGCAGCAGCAAGCAGGCAGTAGAGAGCATCTATCTCTAATTTTTATTCTCTTTTTATTTAAAGCTTTTGTAAGGAATTTTGAGAGAGAAAAGAGCGTGGTTGCTAAGGTTCTTCTTCATCTTCTTCTTTTCATGAAGATGATATCTACAGACACCATGCATGGCTAAACTTTGAGTCTCCAAAAGAGTAGATGAGATTTTTATTAATATTTATATTTAATTCTTTATTATGCAATTAAGCTTGATTGTAATGACCTTTCTTCATGAATAATTTTTTTTTCATTACTTCAAGAATTATACTTTAATTTAGACTATACTTTAGATCTTTGAATAGTCTATGGCTACATAGAGACGAGTTATGATCTAAAGATACGATTCATACTCAATGAGATAGGCTATGATGGAGATCTGATTATAATATATTTTATTTATTTTTATGATTTGATACTTAAAATAATCTATGGCTACGTAGGGGCAGATCGAGGTACTACGATCTGTACTTAGTGTAATAGGTTATGATCGAAGATCAATCATAATAATTACATGATAAAGAACTAATTTATATTTATTAAAAAAATTGAATCGAAATCTTGAGATATTTTTCTTATTTGCTTGATAATCACAATCTCAATTTAATTTGAACATTTATTTCTTTTCAACCATATTTCCATTCTTTCTTATTTTTAGTTTTGTGATTTAATTAAAATTCTTAAAAATCTTAATTAAAAGTGAATATAACCTCATTGATCCCTATGGATTGGATCCTGACTCATTACTATCTACATAGTTTTGAGTTAGTGATTTATTTTTGATAACTACGATAGTGATCAATACCCCTACACGTCATAAGAGCATCCCATTGAATGAAAAGAGAGGATCTTTAAACCCTACTTGCTCGTATGACTGGATGGCTCAGTGATCAACCCAGTCAGAGTGCTTGGCTATTAGGACATCTAATCTAATCATATCATATATGAGACTGATCAAATATTAGATCTAAATATAAAAATCATTTAAATCTAATCTAAATAATAAGAAATCTGATCTAAATGCATAAAAATTCATATTATATAGAATCTATGCTCTGATACCAATTGAAAGAAGTACAAGCAGTTTTATGCATGCATTTTTTAAAATTTTGCAGTGAAATACTAGATTAAACAATTTAATAACCACACATGCACTAGATCAGATCTGAAAACCACTTTTTAAGGATCATATGACATGAATTTTATACATAATCTAATTTCTAAATTCTATTGATCATATCAACAGAAATGTAGATCATATCTATGATATGCATACATAAGTAGATCTTATCTACTGAGATCAGATCTCTTACTAGAGTATGGATAGCTGATCACCACTATTGTCAACCATAGTAAAGGGTTCTTCTAATTATTCAGCAGCCGTACAGGGTATCCAACCTCTACGAAAGTCCACTCAAAGTCTTATGCTGATCGATCCTTCCGGGAGTGCTAGCTCGTGCGAAGATCTTATTGATGACTGATTTGTGCCTCTTTGGATCTATCGAACTCTTTCAAAGTTGAAGATGGAAATAGGAGGAATAAGGATTTGAGGTAGAAGATTAACAAAAGAACTCTTTCTTTATTTTCCTCTCCCAAAAATCCTAGATCACTTAATCCAAGAGGAAGTGTATATCCTCTGTACACACATAGAAAGCCTGCCCCCTCTCTGCTCACACCCCACTCTGAGAAACAATTTCTTGTGGTAATTCACTATAGAATTTGTCGCACAAAAATCTTCCCTTCTTAAGGGTGGTGGTGAGAGGTGGATAGGATAGGATAAGATCAAGTTCAAATCAAATTGAACTTGAATTTAAATGAAGATAAGGATCAGGTTCCAAGTTGAATTCAAATCCAATTTGAATTTAAATTGAACCAGATTTTATCTTGTCTAAATAGGTGTTGAGAGGGTGGACGAGAAATATTTCTGGGTGTGGAGAAACTTCACACAAAACCAATCTTTGCATGGAGAACATAAGTGTGTGGGATGAAGTTGGCGCTAGGGTTCGAAATTCAAACTCATTTGAATTTCTATTCGATCTAATTTGATTCTTATTCAAACCAAATTAGGTTAAACTGAATCTAATCTAATTAGATATTAAACCAACTCAATTAAATTCTAATCCAATCAAAATTAATCGAGCTCAAGTTCTAATCCAATCAAGAATCAAACACCGATTAGGTCATCTTATAATCTAATTGGGTCAAACCTAATTGAATCTAATTCAATTAGATTTGATCCGAATCTCATTGCTCAATCAAATTGAGCTAACCAGCAATCTAATTACTAATTAATCCTCCTTGTAACTCACTAACTCTTAGCGAATTATTTTATCGCAACTTTTGCATATGGTTAACTATCAATCATATTGATGATTTATCATTGAACGATTCTCAATCGTCGATCAACCATCAGATCAGATAAATTTTTTTTTAAGTGTGACCCCATAGGTTCCAACCTAAGCCGATAGTATAAAAAAAATTTATACCAATCAATGTGACCATCTAGTAATGGTATCTGATGTTCAAATAGACCGAATGTTTGCAAAGCAACATTGAAAAACCCTGGATTATGGTTACCGTATAATTCATTCTTTGACCTTCAATGCTTAGGATAATTTCGGAGCTAAACTATCAACTCTTAATTAGTATATCCATAATGTGTCTCAATCTCATAAATTCTGTGACTCTTCGCAAGGACTATCTTGGTCAAGATTTTACTGAATTGAAATACAATATAGCACTAACTCTTGAAATCAGAAGCGATCAATCCTATCTTGACTCACACACCGACTTTACAAATACTTGACTGTGTCCAGAAACTTTCTATTATTGAATTAAAATTTAGATAGTCCGGCACCGAAGTATAGTGAGTTACTTGTAAGTTATCATGGTGATCTCAAGTCGGAAGGATTCTTATGCCCATATCCTTCGTAAGCTACTCTTGACAGCAGAGTGCTCCATAATTGGATCATGTTCAATGAGATATACTCTTATATCTCATCTGCATGCCATATCAGTATTTGTATACTCCTTGATTAAGAGGATAACCAACCCATATGGCACATAATGATCTATACTTGATAATCACTATCATCCTAGTAATAGCATATCATTTGTTTGTGAACAAGTTTAAAGCCTAAATACTAAATCTTTCTTTATCAATTAAATTAGTCCTAAGGACTTCATCAGAACACAGGAGTTCTACAAAAAAGATGGACAAATTTATGATGAAAATATTAAATAACTTTTATTAATGAATAATTCATATGTAATTTATATATAATAAGATCAACCGTCAACAGATTAATGATTGACTTTGGGACATATTTTTCAACACTTAAGCACCACTGACGACTGCCAGTTTCATCGAAAACCTACCAAAAATAAAACTCTATGGATTCCTTATTTTTTTTGAGTTTTTATTCATATTTTTTGGCCACCGACGTCTCCATCCCTTGAGGCCAGGCCTTAGGCCTAGTATCCTAACCTCCCCTCAACCCTACACAGCAAGTCCATGGCCACCGACGAATGGCCGGTGGCCAAAATAAAGAGAAGCCTATGGATGCCCTATTTTTCCAGCCTGATCCCCATGATTTTTCACTGCTTGGTCCTCACCATCAGCCACACATGCATCACTGCCTATTGCCACCCATCATCGGCTACCTATTGCTCCCACCCATAGTCGGTCTTTTGGTCCCCAACCACCATAGACCACCCTCCCCTGTTCGCCCAAGAAAAGAAGAAGAAAAGAAAAGAAGATAAACAGAAGAAAAGAAAAGAAAAAGAAAAGAGAGAGAGAATTCTCTCTCTTATCTCTCTTCTTCTCTCTACAAAATTTTCTTCCTCTACTCCCTCTTTCTCTCTCTATCTAATCTATGAACCCAAATATAAACTTGAGATGAAACAAGATGATCCGAAACTGCTTTAATATCCATATAGTATGTCAATCCTATGCTGGCCATGTTGAGTATCTTTAAAATCTATTATTGATGAATCTTGTTGATCGATCTTGATTTTGATCTAATCTGTGCTTCATAATTTCTTGATCGAGTTGCTTAAGTCTAACAATCAGCTAAGAGGCCCTAAATTGCCTCAACATTTGGACAGCCTATCGAACTGACCAATCAATCTACAGTCTTCTTTTCTTATGATTGAACCTATCGAATAAGAATTAATTATATTTTCAATATATTAAATAGGTTCAACAAATTCAACTAGTGAAGTTTCAAGGATTAGAACAAAAGAGATAAGTCACCCAATATTTTTTACTTGTTTTAGAATTATCAATTATTTTATCATAAAAAAATTATTCTACATTTTCATAAAATTAGGATTGAGCATATGTATTATGCAATTCATGATTTATCATAAAATAATAATTTTATGACTATTTAAATATGAACAACTTGTTTATGAAATATTAACTTCATATTTATGAAATTTATATTTTATCATGAAAGAATGATTTCATGATTGTTTGACTGTTAAAAATTGCTTATGAACTATGAAATTTATAAAATTATGTAGTATCTTATTTATGAATGATTTAAAAAATATGATTCGATGAAATATGATTTAAGAATACTTATTTAAGAATATAATAAAAGATTCTCAAATAGCTATATATGATCTTGCCAATGGATAATAATACTTGGCATATAATTTTATCAATAGATAATAATAGTTGACATATGATCCTACCAGCGGGTAAAATAGTTGGCATGCGACTTTACCAACAGATAATAGTAGTTGATATATAATCCTGCTAAGAGATAATAATAGTTGGTATATGATCCTACTAATAGATAATACTAGTTGGTATTTGACAATGATGGTCCTGTCATGGGCAATTTCTTTTTCATTCAAGTGTGATATGTCCTTGAATCATCCATAGAATTAGTTTCGATATATATTCTCAAAGTATTGAGAATTAGAGATATATATTTAATTCTAAAATACTTTCGATCATAGGATCATCATGAGGACGGTGATAGATCCGAATAGACTGGCGCACAAATCGCTTCCTTCAAGATAGATGAGTCTCTGTCTACTGTGTAGAGATACAGGATGATGAGTGTGGATGGTTGTTAGAGAATAACTAGTATTGAGCATGACCATACGAGAGATCACTTAAATTTTTATTCGATCGTCAGTGATTATCTCGATGCTGTAGTTGTGTGATTAGTCTTTTGACTTAAGATGGTACTGCTGCTCACAGTGAGGCTGCTAAAGTTTGACTGATACATAAACATGAATCTTAATAAGCCTTTGTAGTGAATGTTGGTGATCGTTTGTCTACTGTAGAAGTGGGGTGTGCATCAAAATATAATCTATCGACCGTGATAGAGAGGAGTAGTCCTATGAGATTTGAAAAGTTAAGTCGAAAAATCTATGGTCATAGTAGTATAATTGATGAAAAAAGATTTCACAGATGTCACAATTGGACTTGAGCTTATCGAATCTATCATATGACTGGTGTTGAGGTTTGATAATTTATCTATAACCTACCATCTAGTCAGGACTCACGATAGAAGGACTGAATCATATATTAACTACACCTAGAGGTTCATTTCAATTCTATTAGGTTATCACTATATACTGCTAGGTGTTATTGAAAGATTGTGAGAGCTCATTAGAATCGTTCTGGATCGACAATCCTTGCTAAGTTAGAGTAGAATCGTTCTGACCCATTGAAAAGAGTTTCAATGATATAATGATAGAGATCATTGTATATCTCACTATCAGATAGAATTGAACCTATGGGATCACACAATAAAAAAATTAGGTCTGAAATAAGTAATTGAGCTTATGAAGTATCAATTGAGTTTAGAGAAATCTATTGGGTTCATGATAATCTTGCTAGCACATGATTGGACCCAATTTCTCTTTTCGTTGGGATTATTTATTTGATAAAAAATTCTAACTTAATTATCTGCTAATAATCTGCATGAATAAGATTCATGAGATTCCAATTATTCGATGTCTAAGGTTATGGATCATATTAATTAAGGGTGCAAGTCCCTAATTAATTTCTTTGATAGTTATTTTTGG
>KE505803.1:20984-33839 GCA_000441515.1 Elaeis oleifera
AGATTTAGTTTGACTTGAATTGGGTTTGATTTGATCAAGCCTATTTGTAAGAGAAATTTATTTCTGATTTGATCAGGACTTGGGCTCAGTTAATTCCTAATTGGGTTAGAAACTTATTAAGATAATTGGGTTCCTAATTAGATTAGGTTCCTTCCTATCATTGGATTCAAACCAGTTTTGATTTGGTTTAGAATAAAATTGAAAATAAAGAGTCCAAACTAGTAGGGACTCTATCTCTTCCCCTTGCGCCACCTTGGACCCACCTCTTCTTCTCAACATCAAAATGGTTTTGGTGTGTGAATTTTGGGAGTGAAGAGAGAGGGCATAGAGAGGGTGGGCGGCAAGCATGATGACTCATGGCTCTTATCTTCTGCCTAATTTGAATGTGATCCGAATTAGAGATAAGGAGATAAGAAGGAAAGAGATTTTTTATGTTTAGAAAGAAGGATGGCGCCAAGAGATTTTTCCTTAAATTTTTTGAAGAGTATTTTGGCATGAGAAAGGCCAGATCTCCTCCTCATGCCAATACCTATTTCTAAAATTTTTGGGATGCCAATATTAGGATTGGCATGGAGTCTTTGGCACCCTCTCCTTTGACCCAAAACCCTAGTCCCTTGTTATAAAAGAGAGGCTCCAATAGTTGACGCCTTATATGGTTCCTAGTTGAAGTTTTGTTTCTTCTCCATAACCTCTCTAGTTCCTCTCTTTCTTCTCTGATTCTTCTTCCCATTTGGAGCATCCAAGAGATCAAAAGAAGAGGAGAAACTTCAGCCTTCAAAGATCCTTGCAAGCTAGCATTCTCGAGGAGCCTGATCTGCATCAATCTTCATGTGGACGATCTGTAGAGGTCGAATACCTTTGTGTAGCTGTGAGCAACTAGAAGGAACACCTATCTAAGTGTTAGACTAGTAGAGATCAGCAGATTACAGTTCGATAATGGTTCCTGGACTTGTTTGATTGATTTTGATAGATCTAAGGGTTAGATCTAGTATAGAGCATCGATTTGATCGATGCTGATTTTATTTTTAGATATTTTCATCATATTAAATCATATCATAGATCTTGGTATGATAGTCTAGATTAAATTTATACATATAAAATAGATTAAATTATTTAATCTAATAGATCTGCTGTAAAAAGTTTAAAATTGCATGCATAGTACTGTCCTATTTTCTTTCAATTAGTATCAGAGCGAGGTTCTTTATGATATGATTTTTATGTCTTTAGATCTAATTATATGTTATTTAGATTAGATCTAAATATATTTTAATTTCAGATCTAATTTTTATCAGTCCTGTATATGTTAGATTAGATGATCTGAGTAGCAAAGTACTCGAATTGGATAATCACCAGATCATTCGGTTATAGGAGCAAGTAGGGTTACATGATCCTCTCCTCCCATTCAATGGATGCTCTTATAGCATGTAGGGGTGCCACTGTGAGGTTTCATGAAGAAGAAAGCAAAAAGAAAACTTATTTTGTATAAAATTTTAGATCTTGAAATCTTAAGATTTGTTGTATGTGATGCAAGTTGCAAAGAAAATAATTATATCCAATCTTAATAATTAAAATTATTTTAATTTAAATTATAAAATTTAGATTTGATCTAAAAGTTTATGATTTAATGTAAAAGTTTACATGAGAAATAGTTTCAAAATTTAACCTAAACCTATGTTGATGCTGAAACTTAATTAAGAACTAAGTGTAGAATGATTAGATCTAGAAATTATGATTTAAGATCTAATGACATTGCATAAAATATGAGAGCATGAATTAGCTCAAATCAGATCCTCTTAATTGGGTTAGACCTAATGTTAGAATCAAAGAGTTAATGGACCATATAGAGAAATTGATTAAATATTGAATTAGATTAAATCAGAATTTCTCTAATACAATAGTTGTAGAAGGTCAAGTCCATATTTTGATTAGACCAAATGGACCTTGATTATGGCTCAATAGTTAAATTCAAATAATTAGATTGGTCAAATCGAAACTAATTAACCAATTGATATCTAAGGTAAGTTTGACATTTCGATCGGTGGTTTTAATTAGGAGTGACTTACTTGGCCATTTCGATGGTGTCTACGACAAGCTTAGCATACCCTCCCACTGATCTCACTTATCTGGTTAATATGGTGAATTATGTCTTGATTAGATCGCTAAGTAATTCGAATTGACCCATGCCATTAAGGTTGATCAGTGTGACTGATTTAGGTGCCATTTCAACTAGCATGACACTAATCTGATCCAATGACTTGGTGAAGTCAGTGGAAGAATTGTGGTTTACTAGTTGATCTCTTCTCTTCTCTTTTCTTAATTTATAAATTAAATTCTCTAAATTATTAGGTCTCTTAAATGAGATAGTTATGGTGATAACTAAATCATAGTCTCTCATTAAGTTGGATAATAATGGATCCATTAGTATGATGATCATTAGAGGCTCAAAGGCCTGGTGCTCATCTACTATTGAAATTATCATTCATAATATGATGACTTAGTCGAGTCTCTCTAGCAAGTGGTTAGGTTAGCCGGTCAAAGTCAGGCCTGATCATTTGGTAGTTAGATTTTTAAGTATGATCATGTTAATGGTTGGACCAAACCAGAGCTTGTAGAGCAGACCAAAGTCAACTAATAAATTACCTGGGGCTAAATCAAATACTAAATATTGTTTAGTGAAATAATTGGTTAAAGAATCTACCCATAGATGCACGGGTGAGCCGATCAAAATCGAGCTCGTGTGCAATCTATGTGGATTCTAGTACCCACTAAGGAATTAAAATAATTCTTCAAATTGGAGGTAAAGACTACCAATTCGTATAAAATAATGAGAGAATCTTTAGACTAAAGTCCATATCTTTAGGCTTAATTAATTCATATACTGATAGGTTTTAATTTTCTTTGTACAGATATGGCCTCAAACTTGTCACTCCGATCACTGTTGGACAGTGAGAAGTTGACAGGACTCAATTTCGATAACTGATATCGAAACTAAAATTATTCTGGAGCACGAGCGGATATTGTATGTCATTACAGATCCGATACCTGAGAAGCCTGCTCCCAATGCTCATGGTGCAGTTCAAGATACTTACTTGAAGTGACTAAATGACTGCACCATAATTTGTTGTATAATATGCGCTTCCATGAATGATGAGTTCAGCTGAAAGTTTGAAAAAGCTCAACCAGAAGATATGCTTAAGGTGTTGAGAGAGTCTTTTGGTACTCCCGACGATGTTAAGCGGCACAAGACCAGTTGTGCCATTTTCAATGCTCGGATGAGGGAGAGAGCATTGGTCATCGATCATGTATTGTACATGATCGAACAGATCGAGCGTCTGAGCAAGCTTAACTTTTCTTGCACGAACAGCTTGGGAAGGATGCGATCCTGAACTCCCTACCCAAATCCTACCTCTCGTTTCTCAATCATTTTAGAATGACGAAGCCTATAGTCAATTACTACGGTCTCGTTGGGATTGCTACAGACTTTTGAGAAAGATCACCAGCTCTATAAGGAGATGGTGAATATAGTGGGAGGATCTTCTTCAGGTGGGCATCGTCCCTTTAAGAAAGGAAAGAAAAGAAGAATAAAAAGATGCAAAGTGCTGGGAGTCAGACCTAGAAGCCCAAGTTCAAGACCGATCAAAGTCAGATAGAGTGCTTCTACTATAAGAAGCAGGATCACTGAAAGAGGAACTATCCTCAATATATAGCTTCTCTTGACCCAAACAAGCCAAAGAAGAAGCAATCGGTTGCTGGATAAGGTAATTATATGATAACACCTTGTAACTTCTCAATTTTTGATACAATAACCTAGGTATTGGATACTGGTAGTCCTATTAACATTTGCAATTCATTGTAGGAGCTTCAGGTCAGTAAGAGATTTGGAGACAGTGAGAGATTCTTGAATGTTGGAGATGAAAGATCTGTTCCAGTTCTAGCTTTAAGAATTATCAAGCTTGTATTCGATTCTCATTTTATTATTCTTAATGATTCTCGTTACTGTCCCAATTTTCTATTGAATGTCATTTTTGTAGACCTTTTAGCCAAAACAAATTATTAAATTTCAATAAAAAAACTTTTGTGATATCATTTTGAATGGTGTTACTATAATGCGTGGATAGTTGAACAATAGTATATATGTTGTATCTTGGTCTAATGTAATGTACACGTCTAATAAACATCCTAGAATAGTCGATGTCATGGATGCCTACCTTTGGCATTGCAAGCTAGGTCATATTAACAAGAACAGGATAAACAGATTAGCTCAAGAAAGAATTCTTGATGACAATGATTATGAATCATTGTCAACCTGTGAGTCTTCTCTACTTGAAAAATGATCAAGTCACCTTTACTGAAAACATGAACAAGCCAATGATGTTCTGGATCTTGTACATACTGATGTATGAGGATCCATAAGCACTAGTGCTAGAGGAGGATACCACTATTTCACTACATTCATAAACGATCTATCTAGGTATGGGTACGTCTACTTGGTAAAATATAAGTCTGAATCATTTGAAATGTTCAAACAATTCTGTAATAAGGTAAAAAATAAACTGAAAAGAATATTAAAACTCTTCAATCAGATCAAGGAGGTGATACCTTTCTAATAAATTTTTGATATATCTTGAAGAGAATGGGATTCTCTCTTAATGGACACCTCCTGGAACACCACAACACAAGTGTATTGAAAAGAAAAATTGAATCCTATTGGATATGGTTCAATCGATGATGGGCTTTCTAGTCTGTCGATATCTTTTTGAGAATATGCACTCGAGTGGGCTTGTTATATGCTTAAAAGGGTTGCAAGTAAATCTGTAAGTAAAACACCACATGAGATGTGGATGGGATGTAAGCCAATGCTCTCTCACCTTAGGACTTGAGGGTGTCTGGCTTATGTCAAACATTTAAAAATTGATAAACTCAGAGCCAGGTCTGATAGATATATTTTTATAGGGTATCTCAAAGAACTAAAAGATATTATTCTATCTTGCTGATGAACAAAAAGTATTTGTCAGCCTTAGGATAGTCTTTTTAGAAAAAAATTCTTTTGGAAAGGGATTAATGCCTCTAAGATTGAACTTGAGAAAGTTCAACAGGTAGAACCGACACAGTCTAGTAAACCCACAGAACTGGATTTGATGATGTCAAATCCGAAACTTATTGTAGAGGCACCATTAAGGAGATCCGATAGAGTATCGCATCAACCGGACAGATACTACGGTTCTTGATCCAAGATGGGGATCTTGTTGAACTCAATGAGAACAATGAGGATCTAATCATCTATATAGATGCAATGCAGAGGTCTGACTCTGATAAATGGCTTGAAGTCATAAAATCTGAAATGGAGTCCATGAAGGTCAATGATGTATAGACATTAATTGATGTTGGAAAACATAGGCGATTTCATGCATGTATTTAAAATTTTTTCAAAAAATTATAGTGAAAAGTAAATAGATTAATCAAATTAATCTAATATATATATGATCTAATCATCAATTAACCTACTCTAGGTTGATATGTTGCATATAAAATCTGAAATAATCACATGATGAAATCTGCATGCATGGATGTAAGCAGTAGATCAGATCTACTTCTATCTGAATTCAAAACTCAATATCTGAGCGTGGGTCGACGATCATTGCTGCTGAGAGACATGATGAAGATGATTCTTGCTAGTTGCTCATAGTCGCACATGCGTCCGATCTCTACGAAAAGTTCACTCGAAGCTCCGATCTGATCGATCTTCTCAAGAATGCTAGTTCGCGCGAAGACCTTCTCCTTGACTGATCTGGATTCTTTCTTCAAATCTCTGGAATCTTCTCAGAGGTTGAAGATGAACTTCTGAAGGAGATGAAGAGATAGAAAAGAAGATAGAGAGGAAAATAATTTTTTCTTATTTTCTCTCTTCCCAAACCCATAGGAAGAAAACCCTAGAAATCAACTTTTGCGCTAACCTAAAGAGAGAGGACTCTCCTCCTCTTTTCACATCAAAAACTCATGCCCCAAGACTTCTTTCATGAAGGCCTCTTTTCTTCTATCTTACACACACAAAAGAGAGACCAATCCCCTTTTATTAGGCGTGTAAGGATATTGGGATGAAGAGTCCAAGAGATGTTGGACTCTTCCATAGTTGTCGCACCTTCATAATTTTCATGCCCAAAAGAAATATGGGACACCCAAAACTTATTTTCCATGTGAAATCAGATTCTAATCTGATTTCTCATGGTGAGAAACCTTATTTGTCACACAAAATAGTGGAATAAAATAAGTGGGTGCAAGGTCTTGTAGATAATGTCAAACATTTTATTATGGTATCCAATTTCAAATCTCAATTGAACATATCAATTAAAACTTAATCTTATCCAAATTTGGGTGTGAGATAGAGAAGGCAATGGACTCTTTGGCATGAAAAAATCTCATACAAATAATTTTGTGCATGGAGAAAAGTGGCATCAAACTTTAGTGCGCAAGGGAGAAGAGTCCATTCCAATATGGACTCTTAATTTTCTTATTTGAATCTTAACCAAATCTCATCTGGTTTAGTCCAAATAAAATAGATGAAACCTAATCTAATTAGGTTCATAAATTTTTAATCAAATTTTAATCAAATTAAGAATTGATGGAACCAAAATTCTGATCAAATTAGGGATAATTCTTTCTTAGCGATTAGATCATCTCATAACCTAGTCGGATCAAATCTAATTGAATCTAATTCAATTAGATTTATTTAATCCTCTTTACTCAATCAAATTGAGTTAATCAGTAATCTAATTACTAATTAATTTTTTATTAATTCACTAACACTTGGTGAATAAATTCATTATAATTTTTGCATAAGATTAACCATCAATCAAATTGACGATTAAGCCCTTGAATGATTCTCAATTGTTGATCAGCTATATGATCAGTCAGAAATTTTTTTGAGTGTGACCTCATAGGTTTGAACCTAAGCTGATAGCACAAGAATAAATTTTAGAATCAATCAATGTAACCATCTAGCAATGGTGATCCGACGTTCGGATAGGTCGAATGATGACGAAGAAACATTCAAGAACCTATTGGCGTATGGTTACCGTATAATTCATCTCTTTGACCCTAATACTTAAGAAGACTTAGGATTTAATTGTCAATCCTAGATAAGTCATCCACATTGTATTCAATCTTTCAAATCCATCACATGAATTATCCAGATCCAGATTTTGCTAAATTGAAATATATTGATATATTAACTCCTACTAATTCAGAGGGATCAATCTCATCTTGACTCATACACCGACTTGATAAGTACTTGACTGCACCCAGAAACCTTCCATCACTGAATTTAAAACTCAGTTAGTTCGATATCAAAGTACAGTGAGTTGCTTGCAAGTCATCATGGTGATCTCAGGTCGGAGGGACATTTATACCCATACCCTTCGTGAGCTATCCTTGACAGCAGAGTACTCTACAGTTGGTCACGTTCAATGATGATGTACTCCTACATCTCATCTGTATGCCATACTAGTATCTTCACACTATTTGATTACGAGGATAACCAATGCATATGGCATACAACGATCAACACTTGATATCGCTATCATCCTAATAATAGCGTATCGTTTGATCGTGAAGCAGTTTAAGGACTATATGATAAATCTTTCTTTATCGATCAAAGTAATCCTAAGGACTTCACTACAATACAGGAGTTCATTAGAAGATGTAACCTTATAATGAAGAAGGCCAAATAACTTTATTATTTATCAATTCATATATAATTATAATTAGCACAATCATCAAACGATTGGCTTTAGGACATATTTTCCAACAGTTGACCCATCTGAAGGGGTTAAACTGCTAGGGTGTAAGTGGGTCTTCAAAAAAAAAAGAGCACAGACAGAAAGGTGGAGACCTATAAAGTCCATTTGGTTGTCAAAGATTATCATCAGTATTATGGTATTGACATGACGAGATATTTTCTCCTGTGGCAATGCTCAAATTCATTCAGATTATGCTTGCGATAGCGGCATACATGGACTATGAAATCTGACAAATGGATGTAAAATAGTTTTCTAAATGGAGAGCTAAAAGAAGAGGTATATATGATACAGCCTGAAGATTTCACATCCATAAATGATTCCAAAATGTGCAAGCTTCAGAGATCTATCTATGGATTGAAGCAGGCATCTAAGAGTTGGAACATGCATTTTGATAAGGTTATCAAAATGTATGGTTTCATTAGGAACAGAGAAGAACTCTACATTTACAAATAGATAAATAACTCTATGGTTGTATTTCTCATATTGTATGTAGATGATATTCTGTTAATCGGAAATAACATCCCTGCATTAGAGGGAATAAAAGTCTGGTTATCGTCTCAGTTCTCTATGAAGGATCTAGGAGAAGCATCCTACATCTTTGGGATGAAGATCTATAGAGATAGATCGAAAAAATTGCTTGGATTGTCTCAGTCCACATACATAGACATCGTACTGAAATGGTTCAGCATGAAAAATTTGAAAAAAGGCTATCTCCCAATATGCCATAGAATTTCTCTTTCGAAGAAGGATTGTCTGACAACTCCTCAAGAGAAAGAGCGTATAAGTAAAATTCAATATGCTTCGATAGTAGGTTCTATAATCTATACCATGACATGTACAAGATCAGACGTGGCATACTCACTGGGGTAGTGAGTAGATACCAGTCTGATCCAGGAGAGAATCACTGGAAGATCAGAAAGGCCATCCTTAAGTATTTGAGAAATATTAAGGATCAGTGGTTTGTTTATAGTGAAACTGATTTGAAACTAGTGGGATTCACCAACTCCAGCTTTCAGTCAGACCATGACGATAGCAAGAGTGTGTCGGATTATATTTTTATCCTGAATAGTGGAGTAATCTATTAAAAAAATTTTAAGCAGCATACTATGGCTGACTCTATTTGCGAGACAGAATATATCACGGCATCCGATGCTGTGAAAGAAACTGTATGGTTGTGAAAGTTTATCAACGAGCTTGGAGTGGCACCCTCCATCGATGGCCCTATCTTGTTATACTGTGACAGCACTAGAGCCATTGCTCAAGCCAAGAAGCCGAAGTCCCATCAGCACACCAAGCACATTCTACACTGCTATCACTTTATCTGAGAGATCATGGATCGAGTGAGGTTGACCTTCAAAAGATCAACGAAAAGGAGAACCTGACTGACCTATTTACTAAAGCTCTTGGAATCAAAGAGTTCGATAATCATAAGTCGAAGATGGATATACGATACTGTACCGATTGACTTTAGTCCAAGTGAGAGTTATTGAGAATTGTATCCAAACCAATCATTAGCCTGTTGATGATTGTGCTCACAATTATAAATTGTATATGAATTTTTATTAATAAGAGTTATTTGACTTTTTTATCATATTTTGTCCATCTTAGTTGAACTCCTGTGTTGTGATGAAGTCTTTAGGACTATAATTAATCAACAAAGAAGAATTTATTATTTAGTTCTTAAAATATGTTCGTGACCAAAAGATATGCTGTTAATAGGATGATAGCTACATCAAGTATAGATCGTTGTGTGTCATATAGGTTGATTATCTTCTTAACCAAGGAGTGTAGAGATACTGGTATGGCATGCAGGTAGAATGTAGGAATATATTTGCATTGAACATGATCATTTATCGAGCACTCTACTGTCAAGAGTAGCTCGTAAAGGGTATGGGTATAAGTGTCCCTCCGATCTGAGATCACCACGATGACTTGTAAGTAACTTACTTACTTAAATACTAGACCATCTGAATTTTTAATTCAGTGACAGAAGATTACTGGATACAGTCAAGTACTTATCAAGTCAGTGAGTGAGTCAAGATGGAATTAACTCCTCTGAATAAGTAGGAGTTATGCATCAATGTATTTAATTAGTAAAATCTTGGCCAGAATAATCCATGTGATGGATTTGAAAAGTTGAAATATAATGTGATCGACTATATTAGGGCTGACAATCAAATCCTAAGTCACCTTGAGTATTTAGGTCAAAGGGATGAATTATACGGTAACCATATACCAATAGGTTCTAGAATGTTGCTTTACAATCTTTCGACCTATCCAGACGTCGGGTCCTATTGCTAGATGGTTATATCGATTAGTATAAAAATTATTCCTATACTACCGACTTTGGTTTGAACCTATAGGGTCACACATATTAGAAGATTCGATATGATTTGATGGCTGAAGAGTCTTACTGGATTGGGACTCTAGTGAAGAGTCCCACTAGACTAAGACTCTGGAGGAGAGTCCTACTGGACTGGGACTCTGCTATTAATAAAAATTATTAGCAATTAGATTGCTAATTGACTCAATTTAATTGAGCAAAGAGCTTTGGATCAAATCTAATTCAATTGATTCAGTTTGACTTTGATTGGGTTTGATTTGATCAAGCCTAATTGTAAGAAAATTTGTTCTTGATTTGATTAGGACTTGGACTCAGTTAATTCCTAATTGGGTTAGAATTTATTGAGATGATTGGGTTTCTAATTAGATTAGGTTCTTTCCTATCATTAGGTTCAAATCAATTTTGATTTGATTTAGAATCAAATCGAAAATGAAGAGTCCAAGCCAGCAGAGACTCTATCTCTTCACCTTGCACTATCTTGGACCCATCTCTTCTTCTCAACACTAAAATGGTTTTGGCATGTGAATTTTGGGTGTGAAGAGAAAGGGCACAGAGAGGGTGGGCGGCAAGCATGATGACTCATGACTCTTATCTCCTGTCGAATTTAAATGTGATCCAAATTAGAGATAAGGAGATAAGAAGGAAAGAGATTTTTTTATGTTTAGAAAGAAGGATGGCGCCAAGAGATTTTTTTGACCTACAGTGCCATTGGCTATTCACAGCGAGGCTACTGGGTTTGACTGCACATTTCCTTGATCCCTAGCCATTCGGATCTTTACTGTGATGTTGGCTTCAGTAGGTTCAGGTTCACTGTTTGGAGTAGGATGCACCTAGATAGAATCTATCGATTTTGGTAGAAAAGAAGAAGTCCTATACGATTTGTGAGATTAAGTTCAGAAAGTCTTTGGCTAAAGTAAGTGTGAATACCGGAAAAGAGTTTTTACAAGATTCACAAATGAACTCGAGTCGAGCCAATCTTGCATATGACTGATGATAGATTCTGACGAGTTCTCTATGACCTCCGTCAAGTCGGGACTCACGATAGAAGGACTGAATCATACAATAATTGTATCTAGAGATTCATACTTTTATTCTACTGGATTATCATTACATACTGCTAGGTGTCACTGATGGATTATGAGACTCATCGAGCATCGTCTTGATGATCGATGGTCCTCGAATGGTAGAATTAAAATATTCCAATCCATCGAAAAGAGTTTCGATGATATTGTGATGGAGATCATAATATATCTCACTACCAGATAGAATAGAACCTATGGGGTCACATATTAAAGGATTTAATCTCGAATTTATCAATTGGACTTATGAAGTTCCAATTGGGTTAGGATTTATTGAAATCCTATTAGGTTTATGAGAATCATGCTAGCACACGGTTAAATCTAATTCTTCTCGAAACTTTGATTTGATCAAATCCATAGCCTTGAACCTAACCTAAATCCATTTGGATTTAATTGGACTCTTAATTGTGAGCCCAAGAGGATTTGATTAAGTCAATTAATTGGCATAATTATTCTAACATTATCTCTTGTTCATCTCCTAATTATCTCTAAGTATGCATGTGAAAAAAATGGAAGAAAGGGTGGTGCCTACTTTGTTTTTGGCATGAAATGGGTGCCAAATCCCAGGATATGGAAGAGAGGCCCGCCCCTCTTATGTGGCATGGCGTGGAGGAGAAAGAGTGGGACCATGCCCCTCTCTTATTTGGTTAGAAATTCTTTTGTGGGGTGCCAATTGGCCCCACTCTCTTATTTGGCTAGAAATCCCTTTGTGGGCGTCAAGAGTTGGTGCCTCAACTACCTGACATATATTTTTAGGGTGCCTCTTATACATGCTTAAAGGGGCTGATCATATACTATTTATATCTGATTTTAATTGAAATAAATCAGATTAAAAATATAGAAGATTCTTATGAGATAAGGATCTACTTTTTTAAGATAAATGGGTTCTTATTTTGTGTCAGGATAGTGCCTATATAAAGGGTATGTCTTTAGGGTTCCTAGCTAATAGAGTTTTTGATGAAATAAACTCCTCTCCCTTCTCCATGCCTCTTCTCCTCCCTCTCTTCTTTTCCACACCCAAGAGTTGGGTGTCTCCTTTTTCACACGCCAAGAGGTAGTGCTTTGTGACTTCAAGATTGAAGATCGAGGAGAAAAGAAAAAAGCTGCTAATCAAGGAGTTGATCCTATAGTCCAGATCAAAGTGTTGATCAAAGCATTCAAGGCTAAGATTCTTCTTGGAAGAAAATTTTCTATGATGAGAGATCAGTTCGAGATTGATCCCGGTGGATACCCGTAGAGGCCTGATACGTGTGCGGCTCGAGCATCTTTGAATCTGTAATCATCAAAAGTAGTGAATATCTATTCGTATCAAAGTAAGAAGATCTGATCTCATATTTGTTTCTAAACTTCAGATTGTATATATGTATTTTCTCCTGGGCTTGGGTAGGATTAGATTTGATCTTTTGCATGTGGGGTTAAAGGGTTTAACCCATTTTATTTTTCACTATATTTTTCAAAAGTTTTGAAATCTACACATACTGCCTATCCGATATTCTAACAGTGGTATCAGAGCCACAGATTTTTAAAAACACATATGATCTAGTTTTAGATTAGATCTGAAGGTTTTAGTGATTTAAAATCAATTTTGTGCTGATATAAGGTTATCCTGGTATAGGATTTACCTCCTATATTATAA
>KE505803.1:77863-91121 GCA_000441515.1 Elaeis oleifera
AACGCCGCGCCACTTCCTGCAATGACCCCCACGCGGCTCCATCATGCTCTGGCAAGTCACGACAACGGACATCACTCCGCTCTCCACCGCAGGCCCACGTGGCAAGCCATAACGATGTCCACGTCTCTACTCCACTATCCTCCGTAACAAACTCCTGAACGGCCCACTACCAGGCGGTTACAGGCGTCGCCATCAAGTCTGTTACGCCCTCTGCCTATAAATAGGCGCCCAGATACGTTATTCTCTAAGCTCTAGTTTCTATCTAAAACTCTGCTAAAATCTCCGTTCGAGCACTCCATTCTTGTTGAGGCAGAGAACTGACTTGAGCGTCGGAGGATCTTGCCGGAGCAACCCCACCTCCGGTTTAGACTTCTTTTGCAGGTCCCGGCGGCGACCGCGGCACCCTCGACTCCAACATCTCCGATGCCGGCGGATTTTTGCAGCAACAGGACTTATGAAGTTCCAATTGGGTTAGGATTTATTGAAATCCTATTAGATTTATGAGAACCATGCTAGCACACGGTTAAACTTAATTCTCTCGGAACTTTGATTTGATCAAGTCCATAGCCTTGAACCTAATCTAAATCTATTTGAATTTAATTGGGCTCTTAATTGTGAGCCCAAGAGGATTTGATTAAGTCAATTAGTTGATATAATTATCCTAACATTATCTCTTCTTTATCTTCTAATTATCTCTAAGTATGCATGTGGAATAAATGGAAGAAAGGGTGGCGCCTACTTTTGTTTTTGACATGAAATGGATGCCAAATCCCAGGATATGGCAGAGGGGCCCGCCCCCTCTTATGTGGCATGGCATGGAGGAGAAAGAGTGGGGCCACACCCCCCTCTTATTTGGTTAGAAGTCCCTTTGTGGGGTGCTAAGAGTTGGCACCCCAACTACCTGGCATATTTTAGATGGGCACCTCTTGTACCTGCTTAAAAGAGATGATCATATACAATTTATATCGGGTTTAATTAAATAAATCAGATTAAAAGGTAGAAGATTCCTATGAGATAAGGATCTACCTTTTTAAGATAATTGGGTTCCTATTTTATGTCAGGATTGTGCCTATATAAGGATATGTCTTTAGGGTTCCTAGCTAATAGAATTTTTGATGAATAAACTCCTCTCTCTCTCTTCTCCATGCCTCCTCTCCTCCCTCTCTTCTCTTCCATGCCCAAGAGTTGGGCGTCTCCTTTTCCACACGCCAAGAGGTAGTGTTTTGTGACTTCAAGAGAAAATATCGAGGAGAAGAAGAAGAAGGCTGCTGATCAAGGAGTTGATCCTGCAGTCCAGATCAAAGTGTTGATAAAAATGTTCAAGGTTAAGATTCTTCTTGGGAAGAAGAGTCTTCTACGAGGAGAGATCAGTTCGAGATTGATTCCGGTGGATATCTGGAGAGACCGGACACATGTACGACTCAAGCATCTACGAATCCGTAATCATCGAAAGCGGTGAATATCTATCCACGTCAAGATAATGAGATCTAATCTCATATTTGTTTTTAAACTCTAGACAATATATATGTATTTTCTCCTGGATTTGGATAGGACTAGACTTGATCTTTTGCATGTGGGATTAAAAGATTTAATCTATTTATTTTTTGCTGTATTTTTTTAAAATTTAAATTATACATGCTGCCTATCCAATTTTTTAGCAGTTACTATAATTATCAAAATTATATCAAATTTTATTTATGAATAAACACCGGACACAAGGGTTTGAAAAGGATGGGTGCTCTTTCCTTTAAGTGGAATGTGATGGTACTATCTTAACAAATATTTGATGGTGAGCCTAGTTATTTGAGCTAAAGGTCCTTTTTTGCGAAAAGTGTTTTATTCTACTGCCCTGTGGGTATTATCTTTAGGCTATCGCATCTGATAAAAATCCTGCAAAGGCAATGAGACGGATTTATAAAGGAAAGAAAGGAGGGAGGAAAGAAAAATCGAACGTAGAGACTCTATAGGTAGGGGAATGAAGAGATGGCCATAGAGTGGCCACTGGCGAGACAGGAGACTGTCTTAAGTGGCACCGGTCCCTGCAGAGTGACATCTTCGCCTCTACCCTTCCGTCCCACCTCCACCCCTTGGCCTTTTTATACTTCCTTTTCCCCCACGCCGTCGCCCTTATTATATATGCCGAAGCGCGCGGCGCCCGATCCCGATTCGTCCCCGGAGCGCTCCGCCATGGCGGGTTCCCCCTCGGGCTTGGGCAGTGGCGATGAATCCCCCGGGGAAGAACGAGACGTCGACGAAGACGAGGAGGAGGTGGAAGAGATAGTGGAGGAAGAGGAAGACGACGAGGAGAGAGAAGAAGGATCGGAGGGAGAGGGAGAGGGGGCGGAGGAGGAGGTGGAAGTCGAAGAAGAGGAAGGCGGCGATTCTTCTGGTGCCGAGGCTCGTCCGAGCGAGGACGCCCAGCGTTTGTTCTTTACCCACCGTCCTCCCGTTATTTAAGAATGCATTTCATCTATTTGGAACAATCGGTTTTTAGTATTATTTCTTGTTGCCCTTGCTTTTGCTGCGTTTATCTGATTTTGTATGGGTTTTAGATTGAAGAGAAACGAGATAACTGAAGGTTGTAGAAGAAACAATAGAGAGATAAAGACTGATAGGGAACCATGGGTTTTGGCCGTCAACTTTGTGGTTTTGACATGTGATTGACTTACTTGTCAAAAGTTTTCATGTCATTTTCGGTACCATTATGAAATTTCCATATGTGTTGCAATTAATTTGATGATTGTTAGTTGAGGTCTGATTGCGTCGGTACAAGCTGCAACTTTTAGAGAATGGTGACAAGCAAAATTAGGAAAACATATTAACAATAGGCAAGATTCACTGTACCGGTCGATACCATATCTTACCATACCATACAGTATCAGTATTAAACCAATATTTAGTCACATACCTTATCGAGACTTGGTACACTATGCCATCTTAGACCATTATGTGTGCCGGCACTATAATAGGATGGTGCTGATTTGCAATCCGATATTGAGACGGCGAATCTTGATCACAGGTGAAGCAACTATTATTTCTCTAGATATTGCCATATGGGAAGTTTTGGGCACTACAATGCATATGGTAGTTTACTTGTTTTTGTATTTATTTACAAAACCACCTCCATGACGGAGAATAATGTCAAGGCATGATGTAAAGCACCTTATAGTTCTCCTTGACACATGTGTCACTCAGTCTCTTGGGGATTTTATCCTTGCTTAAAAGTGAGATTGTATTTGTCAACAATTTGGGAATATAAGATGTTCTAGATTCAAATAAATGCAACTGCATGCGGTCCTTCATTAGCCATATACGAACTATTATATATGTCTGAATATGTTCTCCATCTAACTCTATTCATTATCATTTCTTTTATCATTATATCTTTGACCACTGCGCATTCAACACTCATATGTGCTTCAACTTTGATCTGTCTGTCATAGTGAGATGTACCATATATCTCATAAATTACAGTCCAAAACAATTTTAGAATTGTATTAATCTTGTACTGAATGCCAGAATTTTATTATGTTGTTAAACCTTTTGAAGCTAACATGGAATGATTAATATGATAGCTTAAAATGGCATGATTTAATTCTAGATACATGCCTAGGTAGAAGACATAACTGATCTAATACTTACTCTTGATATCTAGCTATCATGATGCACCAGCATGGCACTAAACAAAAATGCTTGTAAGATAATCTGACCTCAATGCTTGACTTACATAGGGATAACATTGTAGCAAAAATGGATTTGAAAACATGTTATCCTTATAAAAAAATAAATTATAAGCTCAGTAGAAACGATTTGGTTAAGTTGCATAAACATAGGGCTGATAATGGGCCGGGCTTAGGCCAAGCAAACCTTATCCCAACTTGTTTAAAAAATTTGAATAATGCTTGGGCAATGTCTAAATGAATTTTCTGATGCCTAAGCTTTAACCTGGCCTTTTGGTTTGATCTTCATGCAAGGAGATCGGATTAGGCTTACAAGGGTGGTTTTGATTGTTGCAATCATTGGGGCAATTGGAGAGATCAAACATGGAGATCAAGGTCATAGTTAGTGTTGGGGTCACAACTAGTGTAGGATGGTGGCGGGTGAAGAGGAGAGGAGGAGAAGAGAATGAAGGATCATTGGAAGATAAAGAGGGAAAAGAGGAGAGGATAGAAAAGAGTAATAGGGGAAGAGAGAACAATAGCATAGCTAAAATTGTGTAGGATGCAGATTACAAATTACCATATCCATATATTCCTATCCATTATCATTTGGTGGATATGAATTTGAATATGTATATTAAGCAGATGCTAAGGTTTGTTTCCATATTCTATACTAAAGGGATACATATATGAATTAGATTTCAGAAGCAAGGAGATAAATGTGGATATATGATGCAGCCACTAGTGCTGCGATCATCATTTCTTATTTTATTACATGCAATTTTTTTTGTTTTGTGAGTTTGTGTCTAATTCGGGCTTAAGATAATTAGTTTTAGTTGGTTCAACTAACCTAAACCTATTATCCACCAAAATTATCTCCAAAATCTAAAACCAACATGGCTGAACTTAATGTCTTCTCTTTTTCTGCACCTTATGACTTTTGGAGCATATGCCTTGGAGTAAATGGAGGAGTAATGGGCTGAAGTTAATGCTTCCTCTTCTCTTTCTTCTTTTGACCTTTTGGAGTCAGTGTTTTGGAGAAAATGAAAAGACAAGAGACAAGCTGATTTTTAATGCAGTGCTGCCTTGGAAAAATGAAGAGACAAGCTGATTTTTAATGCAGTGCTGCCTTGAAAAATGAAGAGACAACAGAAATCAATATGAGGCTGATTTTTGACATTATAAATATTCAAATGTTGAAGCTTGGGAGGGGAGATTTTTGAAGAATAGAAATTTTTTATTGACCTATTATCTTTTTCCTTTCTCTTATTTATCGTGTTGTTTCTTCTTTGCGGCATGGTTGGCTTCTTCCTCTTCGTCAACACTTCTTCCGGACCGCTGTCCCTCTCGTCCTTCCTTCTCCTTTTGCTGAATTTCTACCCATGGTGTGGCCGCTATCCTCATCAACCGTGGATCCCCTGTAGTCACGCGATTGGTACACTATTGTCCCTCTTGAATCCTAACCTCTCCTTATCTCAGGTATCATTATTTTCCAACTATCCCTCCACTATCATCAACCCTTGCTGAATCAACCGAAACTAAGAGTTTTATGTCCGATAGGATCAAACTTACTACTTTTATTGGAATATTTATAAGCAGTTTAGTTGAGTAATATTATTGTTCCTTATATAGTGTGCTCTCTATCAGCTTTGTATTGCTCTTAGTTGGATTCTACTATCACTTTCTTGCTGAAATTTTATTTACTATTTGTTTATGGTGATTGAAGTTTTCTAGAATTCTTAAAATAAAAAAAAGATTAATTAGTTTTCAAGATTTTAGTTGAAATTTTAGTTTTTGTAACCTCACATTTGCATTAATTGGTATCAAAGCAAGTTCCTTCCTTAGGAACGCTTGTTTTGGTTAGATCATTTTAAAAAAAAAAATTTCAAAACATCAACCACTACATTGATCAACTTGATAGCATCTTAGTAATGGCAAATGACAAAGAAGAACCTCGAGATTGAAAAGAAGCATATCAAAGACAGCAAACATACATGAGAGACATGCAAGAACAAATGAATAATATTCAACAAATGTTACAAATTTTAATCATGCAACGACAAAATGAAAGAAGAGAAGATTTTGAGAGTGACACTGATTTTGACACTCATACTTTACTAGCTAGAAGAAACCCATTTCCCCAAAATCAAAGAACATTTTTCAATGGGATCAGGGCATTAAGATGGATGTAAGTGAGTTTGAGGGTAGATTACCACCCGAGGAATTCATAGATTGGTTAGATAAAATAGAACAGTTCTTGAATGAAAAGAGTTACCCGAGGATAGGAAAGTTAAGTTTGTTTCCTTAAGCTAAAAGGTCATGCCTTAGTGTAGTGGAAGCCAGTCCAGAATCATAGGATCAGAAAAGGAAAGAAAGGTTAACTCATGGGAGAAAATGAAAGAAAAGCTTAAAGAAAATTTTTACCAACTAATTTTGCCAAATTCTTTTCCAAAAATTTCACAATCTTAAACCAGGTTCTAAATCGGTTCAAAAATATACTGAGGAATTTTACATCCTCCAAGCTCGTAATGATCTCAAAGAGGATAATGAACAGCGGATAGCTCGCTATCTGGCTGGTGTTTGTCCTCAAATCCAAGATGAGTTAGTCTTTTCAACTTTCTATAAGGTTGACAATGCGTATAATCATGTGCTTAAGGCTGAAAATAAATTGAAAAGACCAACATTTCATCAAGAAAACACTAGTGGAAAGAACACCATAGGAGCCAAACCTGCCTAGAAAATTGAAAATTCAGAATCTTCAAAATTATTCAAGATTATGAGGGAAAGGAATCTTAGGAGCAAAACCAACTGATTCTAATATCATATGTTACAAATGTAACAAACAAGGACATAAATCATCTGAATGCTCGTTAAGAAAATTCAATGCTCGAGCAAATGTAATTGAAAATCAAGAAGAAGAAAATGAAATAGAAACTGAAGAGCAAGAAAATGAAAAGAAATTCTTGATGAAATTTTGGATGCAACTGAACTGAACTTGATGTGTCATTGAGTCTTAGCAACTACTAAGTCTACCGAAGATGATTGGAAATGACGTAGCCTTTTTAGGACGATCTGTAGTGCTGGGAGAAAGTTTTGTTCACTAGTTATTGATAGTGAGAGTCCTAAAAACTTTGTGGCAAGAGAAATGGTCGATAAACTTAATTTGAAAACTGAAAAACTTGCACGATCTTATAAAATTGCTTGGTTTAAGGATGGGATGAATTTCATATTTCTGAGAGATGTCTGGTTGAGTTTTCAATTGGAAGGACTTACGATGATGAGGTCTGGTGTGATGTAGTGCCCATGGATGTTAGTCATCTACTGTTAGGGTGGCTCTGGCAGTATGATCGTAGCACTATACATGATGGAAGGGAAATACATACATTGTCACTAAAACAATAAGAAAGTTAGATTGGTCCCCTCCAACTTCTTGCCCAAGCCCAAACCTAAACAAGAAAACCCCAAAAGCAAGCAACCCCTGATGATAAGAAAATGATGATTGTGAATAAAAATCAATTTTCTAAGAATCTTGAAAAGACCTCAGTTGTTTATGTCCTCGTAGTAAAAGAACCCATTAAAAACACCGAAGTTCCTTGTATTGTTCAGTCATTGTTGACTAAATTCTCTGACATTATGCCTGAGGAACTCCCTGACGGCCTTCCACCTATGAGGGACATTCAACACTGTATTGACCTTGTGCCAGGTGCGAGTTTGCCACACCTAGCCCATTATAGGATGAGTCCCACTGAACACGAGGAATTGCACAGGCAAGTAGGTGATTTATTGAAGAAGGATTACATTAGAGAAAGTATGAGCCCGATAGCCATGTCGGCCTCCTAACATCGAAAAAGGATGGAACATAGCGAATGTATGTAGATAGTCGAGCAGTTAACAAGATCATTGTTAAGTATAGGTTTCCCATACTTAGACTCGACGACATGCTCGACATGTTAGGGGGTGCGAAAATTTTCTCTAAGGTTGACCTAAATAGTGGATACCATCAAATCCGCATTCGACTTGGAGATGAATGAAAACAGCATTCAAACCAAAGAAGATTTATATGAGTGTTTGGTTATGCCCTTTGGCCTATCCAATGCTCCAAGTACTTTCATACGCACTATGAACCAGGTCCTAAAACCATCCATAGGAAAGTTCATTGTAGTTTACTTCGATGACATCTTAATTTATAGCACCAATCTTGAAATTCATCTAGATCATTTAAGACAAGTGCTTCAAACTTTAAGAAATAACCACCTGTATCTGAACCTCAAGAAGTGTACTTTCCTGACTGATAAACTTATCTTCTTAGGGTATGTGGTGTCCGCTGAGGGGATTAAAGTAGATCCTACCAAGATAGAGGCGATTCAAAATTGGCCAACTCCAAAGATCATAACTGAAATTCGAAGCTTCTATGGACTTGCATCGTTCTATCGACATTTCATTCGAAACTTCAGCTCCTTGATTGCCCTAATCACTGATTGTTGAAAGGGGCAAATTCAACTGGACACTCAAGGCCGAGAAAAGTTTTTCATTGGTTAAGGATAAACTTACAAAAGCTCCGGTACTCACTTTAGCCGACTTTGATAAAGTGTTTGAGGTTGATTGTGATGCCTCACATGTCGGTATAGGAGGTGTTCTATCACAAGAAAAATGTCCTATAGCCTTCTTTAGTGAAAAGTTAAACGAAGCACGTACGTGCTATTCCACTTATGATCTTGAATTCTATGCGATCGTGCAGGCCTTGAGACATTCGTGGCCGTATTTGATTCATCGAGAGTTCATTCTTAATTCCGATCATGAAGCTTTGTGATATTTGAATTCTCAAAAAAATTTGAACAAACGGCATGCTAAGTGGACCGCATTTTATAAGAATAAACTTTTCATTTGCGGCATAAGCAAGGTATTGCTAATCGTGTCGCCGATGCTCTTAGCTGTCGAACCTGTTTGCTTGTCACTACTTCATTGGAGATTGAGGATTTGAAGTGGTTAAAGATCAATATAAGAATGACCCTCATTTTGCCCCCATCCTACAAAAGTGTCTATCTTTTAATAATGATTCACCTTCTGATTATTGTACCGAGGATGGATATCTTTTTAGAAAGTCAAAATTGTGTATTCCTCAGGGTTCGTTGAGAGAGGCATTGATTGAGGAATTGCATAGTGGTCAGCTAGGAGGTCATTTTAGGAGAGATAAAACTTTGGAATTAATTCAAGAGCGTTATTATTGGCCTAACATGAATAAGGATGTTGAGAGATTCATTTAAAGATGTAAAATTTATCAAACATTTAAAGGACAAACTCAAAATATGGGTCTATATACTCCTCTTCCCATTCCCACTGCTCTTTGGGAAGATATTATTATAGACTTTGTTTTAGGCCTACTAAAGACTGCACGGTAAGTTGATTCTGTTTTTGTGGTTGTTGATCGTTTTACAAAAATGTCTCATTTCATACCATGCAAAAAAACTTCTGATGCATCATTTATTGCAAAACTGTTTTTCAATGAGATAGTCCATTTGCATGGCATTCCAAAAATAATTATTTCTGATAGAGACAATTTTTAAGTCATTTTCAGAGAACTTTAATGTCTAAAGCATGAAGTAAATTGAATTTTAGCAACCTATACCATCCATAAACTGATGGGCAGACAGAGGTAGTAAATTGATCTTTGGGTAATCTTTTAAGATGTTTGGCTAGAGAAAAACCAACACAATGGGATTTAATAATATCACAAGCTGAATTTGCTTATAATAGTTCTATAAATCGAACCATTGGAAAATTTCCTTTGAAGTTTATATGGCCATCCTATAGCCCACGTTCTTGATCGAGCACCTATACCCAATCTTGGTAAAGTTAGTGTAGATGCAGAATCTTATCTAAAACATATTCAAGAAGTGCAACAACAGGTCTATCAGAGGCTGCGGGATTCCACTGTCAAATACAAGGATTCAGCGGATAAACACTGTCGAGGTATGAATTTTAATGAAAGAGATAATGTCTTAGTTTATTTCAGGAAAGAGAGGTTCCCCACAGGAGGCTATAGCAAGCTATGCAAGAGAAAGTTTGGACCATTCAATATCTTAAGAAAATTGGGGCAAATGCCTATCTTATTGATCTACCCCCGGAGGTGTCGACTTCTCCAATCTTCAATGTCAGTGAGCTTTATGAGTACCATGGAGTGCACCCCTCTACCATCGATATTGGTGGCTTGCCATTCCGCTCCGACACTGAGGCGCCATCTGAGGGAGTGGAGGATATTCTGGATGTGCGTGAGTCTTTTACGCGTAATGGTATTCATCGTCGATACTTGTTGCGTTGGCGTGGTCGTCCATTGACTGATAGCAGCTAGCTTTCTAAGGTAGAGCTACGTCATTTTCGAGAGGATTTATACCACAGTTTTCAGGATGCCATCTCGATGGGGTTGAGATTTCTCCCACCTGGGGGAACTAATGCAGCCACTAGTGCTGCGATAATCATTTTTATTTATTATATGCAATTTTCTTTTGTTTTGTGAGTTTGTGTTTAATTCGGGCTTAAGACAATTAATTTTAGTTGGTTCAGCTAACCTAAACCTATTATCTACCAAAATTATCTAAAAAATCCAAAATCAATATGGCTGAACTTAATGTCTTCTCTTTTTCTGCACTTTATGACTTTTGGAATATGTGCCTTGGAGTAAATGGAGGAGTAATGGGCTGAAGTTAATGCCTCCTCTTCTCTTTCATCTTTTGACCTTTTGGAGTCGGTGTTTTGGAGAAAATGAAAAGACAAGAGACAAGCTGACTTTTAATGCAGTGCTGTCTTGGAAAAATGAAGAGATAAGCTGATTTTTAATGCAGTGCTGTCTTGAAAAATGAAGAAACAACATAAATCAATATGAGGTTGATTTTTGGCATTATAAATATCCACATGTTGAAGTTTGGGAGGGGAGATTTTTGAAGAATAGAAATTTCTACTAACCTCTTATCTTCTTCTTTTATCCTGTTGATCGTGTCGCTTCTTCCTTGCGGCGTGGTTGGCTTCTTCCTCTTCGTCAACACTTCTTCTAGATTGCTGCCCCTCTCTTCCTTCTTCCCTTTTGCTGAAATTCTACCCATGGTGTGGTTGCTATCCTCATCAACAGTGGATCCCCTGCAGTCACGCGATCGGTATATCGTTGTCTCTCTTGAATTCTAACTTCTCCTTATCTCAGATATCATTATTTTCCAACCATCCCTCCACTATCATCAACCTTTGCTGAATCAACCGAAACTAAGAGTTTTATGTCCGATAGGATCAAACTTACTATTTTTGTTGGAACATTAATAAGCAGTTTAGTTGAGTAATATTATTGTTCTTTATATAGTGTGCTCCCTATCATCTTTGTGTTGCTTTTAGTTGGATTTTACTATCACTTTCTTGCTAAATTTTATTTGCTATTTTACTTATAGTGATTGAAGTTCTCTAGAATTTCAAACAAAAAAAGGATTAACTAGTTTCCAAGGTTTTAATTGAAATTTTAGTTTTTACAACCTCACATTTGCATCAATATATCAAGTAGTTACATTCTGTGGGTGGAATATTATTCCATTTTATATTTTATCAACTCAATTAAGTGCACTGGCCTCCCAACTTGCTATTGTTATTCTTCTAAAAGAAACAAGCAATCAAACAAAATGTGACAAAGGAATAACCATATCCATTTAGTTGGATGACTCTTTTGGTAGAATTTAATAATTTTGCTAAGCTACATGTTTTAAATTGATGCAACTACCAAATTAAACATATCACTATGGACTTGTTTGGTTCGCAAGAAGTGGAGGGGGGAAGTGTGGTCAATGGGGAGTGGAAAAAAAATTCTTCTTGGTTGATTGGAGTTTTCAAAGGAAAGAGATTGGAAAAAGATATTCCTATGGGAAAGAAAACCCATGTAGGGCATGGATTTTTGGCTGTCCTATGGGATAGGCTTTTTTCTTTTTTTCTAACGAAAATATCTTTTTAAGCCATCCAAAGATCTACGATTAAAATGAACATTTTCCCATCATGCCTCAAACCCTCCACCATGATTTATAGCCAAAAATACCTTTAACCATCATAAGTTTTATTTGTTAACAATAGCAATGTATAGGATAGGTTAAGTTTTTCTTGTATTAAAGGTATAATAAGTATTTTACATAATTTTTTAGGAAAGTGGATGCTCAAACAAACATAAGCGACTTTTCCATGGTCAACCAAACATGCCAAAATCACTTTCCTAGGCACTATATTCCTAGGAATCAACTTCCCAGAAATAGCATTTTAGGAAGAAAAATTTTTCCCATGAACCAAACAAGTCTTATATGGAAAAAAAGTTACATGGAAAGCAAGTTGATGGTGTTGCGTATTTCCATTTGGTGTATATGAGAGCTATATGAGACTAAATGGAATCGAGAAAGAATTTGGATATTTAAAAAAAATCAAATATTTTAGTATGTATATCCATATTCACTCTTCTTTGACATGTACAAATACAAATATGCATACTAGTTTGAGTATTCCAAATTGTGTTTAAGAAAGGAACTAGATGGACATTATCCAATCCATTTTACCAGTACAAGAGGGATGGAAGAGGAGAATGCATTTCAGGAACTAGGTTAGGGTTTGAGATATTAAGTCATAATGAAATTTTAAATGGTATATATTATGTTATATTATATTATATTATATTATGTTATGTTTGTTATATTATATTATGTTATGTTATGTTATATTATATTATAGTATATTGTTATACATGGTGGGATCAGACTAAGCTTATCTTGCTTGAGCTCGATTTAGGCTAAAGAAATGAAAATGATTATACCTAAATTCTGAATCAGTCTGATCCAAGATCATCCTCCATGAGGCCTAGCTCATCCCCATTGTCAACCATGCATGTAATTGGATATGTCAAACTGTATTAGTATGTTTTAATGCATCAACCATGCAATCATGATACTTAGTTCATATCCCATCATGATACTTAGTATGCTTCATCATTGAGGCCATTGATTGCATATTTAGATATGCTTCTTTGACAAGTAACACAAAAGGCATTTCTGCAGGACTATGCCTAGAATTTGTCATGTTTTGCAAGGCTAACCTAGACCAATAACTAGGCTTGACTTGCTGTTAGGTCGGTTTGTAATGAGCAGATGATGCTCATTGCTTATTAGGGTCATTTAGTTGAAACTTGATGACTGCTTATTAGGCATATGGCTGCTTGCTCTATTGTGGCGTGGTTCAAGCAGATTTAGATGTCTCTATCTATATAGTTCTCTTTGGTTTTTGAGAAAAACAAATATGATATTTTAAGTATGATTAGTTTTGTTGTTACAGTGAAATTGCAGAAAGCAAGGATCTAGGTTCAAATGTTGCCCTTTCCTCAATTTTGCAGTAGGATTCCCCATGCTTGTCCTCAAAAAGAATTATTGAAAGCAACATTTGCACTGTTTTGGAAAATTTTATCTACATTAATCTTGTCCAATGATCATGGTTTCTTCAATGGTTATTGTTGGTGCAAAATTTCGTCGGCGCCGGAGAAGCTGGAGTCGAAGGAGTCGCGGTCACTGTCGGGACCTGCAAAGAAAGTCTAAACCGGA
>KE505803.1:194078-212408 GCA_000441515.1 Elaeis oleifera
CCCATCGTCCCCATCCCCGGCCTGTCGTCCCCAAGCCCGCCGGATCTGGCCCAGGCCCCGGGCCATCAGACCGGCCCGCAAGCCCCGCGGGCTCGGCCTGCCGTCCCCGACCTTGGCTCGTCGTCACCATCACCGTCCCCATCCCCGTCCCGGCCCCGACCCGAACCTCCTCCCCCCCTAAAAAAAAGTAATAAAACTCACCTTGACGGCGGTGCTGGCAACGGCTTTGCGGACGACGACGGCGACGGTGGAGCGAACGACGACGGTGGCCGGACAGGAGGAGAGATGCAGGATGTCAGGGGGGAGCGCAAGAGAATGCCGAGTGAGGGCGGGGGGCAACGAGGAAGAAATAGATTTCTGATGGGACATGACGAGATGCGGGGTATTAGCGATGAAATTTTCATCGCTAATAATTAATTTTCGTTGCAAGTAATTTAAATGAAAAAATAATTTACGATGAAAATCAAATTTTTCGTCGCTAATAAGTTTATTAGCGATGAATAAAATTTTCATCGCTAATAGTTCCTGTCAAAAAAAAAATTTCTCCACTAGAAAAAATTTTCCCTCGAAAAATATTATTTACGATGAAAATATAGGATTTCGTCGCTAATAGTCTCTGCCAAAAATTTTTCGATAAAAAATTTTATTTACGATGATTATTTTCATCGTTAATTAAGTTATCAGCGACGAAAATTTCCTTCCATCGCTAATAATTACTAAAAAAATTTTCATTTATAAGTTTTTATAAGTAATTATATGATGCTCGCATGATAAAATTTTTTCAAATCCAACTGATAAGATAGACGGCAGGACCACATTGATTCACTGAAAGCGAGTTCAAGAATGACTGCAAACTTTTTAACTCAGGGCTTCATGCGAAAAATGATATTTGAGAGGTCAAAAAAGTATCTTGCTTCTTCTTTTCTGATGTTGTTGTTTAGGAAGTATGTGACCAAGTTCATCCGGCCCTCTTTCATGGCCCACACGGTTGGGACCATATCTATCTTTAAATTTTCATAGAATGTTAATACTTTCGTAGCCTGTTTCCCAGGCATCACATATTTTGTCTTGCTTATTTAGATTTTGTAGAACTCGTATTATGTTTAGGTTTAATGAGAACTACATAAAAAATGAGCTAAATTTGGGCCTGATCCTATCTAAGAGACTCAATGGAGCCGAACTAGAAATTCAAATCGATCATCCATGGCCGCATTCATTAGGGAGGAGGAAAGTGAATTGTCTTGTCAGTCTAAGAGTGATCCTGAGGGACAATATCAAGCTAGAAGTTTTAATATCTCTATAACTTTTCTAAACAATTGATTATGACTCTCGAGAATAAAATGGTCATAGAACAATCCTGTACAACTCAAGAGATCAACATAGATAATTCGACTAAGATAGAAATATATAGAATAAAATTTGAATGATGGGATGAATAAATTTCATCATCACCCTGTTTACCTATGGCCCCCTTCCACGTGACCTAGAATCACCCACTTCTTTTTATAAGAAGGATAGATAAATAGGTGAAATGTCAGAATTAATTGAGACTTCCCAAGAATCACCAATGGATAACACAATAGGAGAAACTGTACCCATAATTCTCCCTCAAGATTTATTAGATCCCTATCTTCTAGCTCATTTCACAGTGGACAATTTTGATGTAGATGGGTATATCTCAGAATAAATGATCTAGTAGAAATGCCTTACTGCGAAACCACCCTATTTTGGATAGAAAAATATGAGACACCACCTAGTCCCTCAATAGCTTCCTTGTTAGAACCACCACCTGTTTTAGAACTATGATACTTTCTGATGCACCACTGACACCCACCGATGAGCCCTAACCAGAAAGACCAACTTGTAGGTGTTCTAAAAACTCATAAAGAAGTTATCGGATGGGATATTTCTGAAATGAGGGATAACAATTTTAAGAATTTTATGATCGATTTCTCTGTATTCAACACTATTTTGGAAGACTGTCTCCAAAATCTTTCTACAGCACTAAAATGATGTATGGAAATAGATTTAATGTTAATTTAGAAAAAGTGCCATGCTATAGATCAAAGAGAGATTTTACCAAAATATGTCATACCCGAGACAGGGATTAGAGTAGATCAGGTTATAATTGAAGAGACTCTTAAACTACCAACCCTAATCTCGGTTCAACAAACATAATCCCTTCCTGATCATTAGAAAATTATGAGAATATTGTTAGTCCCTGGTATTGCGTGCTTACCCTGTATATTTATTGGTCTGAGCTATCCATTGTAGAGCATTCCATGAATATTTTCTGCTATGATGACAAGGCCTCCTGATTGGCCTTATCTTTTAAATTTTAAGGGATGTACCCAAGTTGGTTCTAGGTGGGACTCCTCATAGCGTCCGACTGAAGATGTTATAAACTTAGCGCTTGGGGAGGCAACCCAATTTCTTAGGAGTAGTCTTAATAAAACTCTGACTGAAGATGTTATAAACTTAGCACTTTTTAGGAGGCAATCTAGATTCTTAGATTTTACTTTCGTTTTTTTTTCTAGTTTATTTAGGAATCCTTCTCTAAGGAGGATTATCAGCCAAGTTGGGGGGAGACCTACATCTGTTATTTTCAACGTCCAGGTTGCGCCGAGAACAAATTAAGCCCAGATGAACTCCTTTCTTTTCTCTTCTTTTTACTTATCATATTCTATTTTCTCCTCCTTTGAGGATAATATCATTTAAGTTGGAGGGGAGAATAACTAATTTAATTAAATCCTTGAGTATGGTCCGAAATAATTAGTTTTGTGTACTCGATTATCTCGATTTAAAGTTAATTAGATATCCTAATTAATGAGTGATTAATGGTCTAGATAATTATAGAGATACTGAAGATAAATTATTAAAAAATTCAATAAATGATAGGGTTTAGATCAAAAAAATTTTTAGAGCAATTTCAGAACCTTCTATCCATTGATCTCGATAAAGAATCTACTTCTTGAGGGTACAAGTGAAAAAGTCAAAGTACACAACAAAAGTTCACCTTAATAAATAAGTTTTTAGCATTTTTCACTGAGTAACCAGGTCTCTTCATCTAAGTAAGCATTATTGCTTGCGTCAAAAGGTGAGAATATGAAGAAACCTCTTGTAGAGTCAGTCTTAACTCGTAGTCTTTTTGACTTGAGTCAGTAAGCCTGAGGGGTGTTTTACATCTAATATCTTAAAGCCAATTGGTTTGAGAGTTATTGGCCTAAAACTCGCTATAAGAGTCAATTAGCAAGCTTAAGGGGCTAGGACATTGTACTGACTATGCGTGTAAATATTCTTCAAAAAAAAATGAGAAGAGAGAATAAATAAATTAAGATATAAAAAGATATTACACTAAATCTATAGCAAGTTAGAGGACTTAAAGAGTAAGATGAAAAGTTGGTGAAGAAAAAACTCTAGAAATTTTTATGGGCTTCACTTAACCCCTAATTAGGTTGAATTAATAATCCAATGAAGTATCTCTTTAATAGTCTAGAGGTATCCACTACCATTGAAAATGTCTAGAATAACTTTTAATTCAAGGATGAGTCGGTACATACTACTAATTTATCTATTTTATTCGAGGACAAGTAAAGTTTAAGTTGGGAGGTGTGATAAGTATAATAAATATATCAATAAAAGTATTAATTTATCAATTAATTTATTTTATTCTTTAAAAATTGGTGCTTTTGTTTATATTTTATAGGGAAGATGATCTTTAATGAAAAAAGCCCGATTTGTAGGTTAAATAGAAAAAATTTGAAGCAAATCGGATTCAAATCGGATCTCGAATGGAGACCCAAAGGCAGGCACAAATTCAAGCTAAATTGGGCTCAAAATTAACCCAAAAATCAAATTAAGTCGGCTCGAACCTAACCCAATAAACCATTTGATATGTGGACTGACCGCTCGATTCACAGATTCAATAGCACGGTCCACAGCATAATGATTGCCGGTCTATGCGGTGCATGGGAGGGTAGAAGGCATTATGTGCTGATCGATAGCTGAGATGGAGTTTTACACATGATCGGATGGCTGGCAACGTGCTTTTCCATATCTAGCAATGGTGGCCTACTTCAACGTGCGATCCAACGGCCCAAATCACTTCACAGGTTTGATCGGATGGTTGGTGTGGTTTCCGACAGAGAATAGAGTCTTGGGTTAAGTTTTTGGCGCGATTCGATGGTTCTCATTCGATCCTAGTAGATGATCTAACAACAAGGAATGAATCTGACTGAGAAAAGACTTCAGAAGCTATTGTTTGCACCATCCGACGGACGAGAACCGATCTTGGGTTTGATCTGATGGCTGGGAACGCAGCCAACTTGATCTGGGCTGATTTGAAGTAGGATTTTGGCCGTTCGATGGAGATCCGACAGCGAGCATGGGTTGAGGCATTTGAATGCAATTAAATTTCGATTACTACTCAGTTTCAACCAGTTTCAGCCCATTTTTCCTCTATTTAAGCAGCAAACCATGGGAACCAAAGGATATCAGTCAAGAGCAAGAAGGCAGCCCCTTTGGGGGATTTTCTTCCTTCACCCAAGCAATTTCTCTCCTTCTTTCTCTCTTCCACCTTCATCCTTCTTCCAGCTGCTGCCCAGGTATTCTCTTAACCCAAAGATATCAACAAGAAGATCTATGGCCGGCTAGTTCTCCATCATCTTAGGAAATTGCTGGATTACTTGTAATGACAGTATTTTTATTCTTCATCTTTTATATTTTTTATTATGTAATAAAGATTTGACTTTCTTTCTTCTTATTTATATCTTTTATTATTTTATATATGACATGAGTCTTTGAACAGCCTATGACTACGTAGAGATGGATCATGATCTAAGGATACGATCCATGTTCAGCGAGATAGGCTATGCTCGAGAATCAATCATAGATTTATTGGTTTATCTAAATAATTTTGATTAGCCTATAACTTTAAGGGACGGGTCGTGATCCAAGGATACGAGCCGTACTTTCTAAGATAGGTTATATCTTTATTGATTAGATATCAATCCAAGACATATTAAGAAGGGTACCAACTATCTAACAAGGAAGTAGTTGAGATCCTGAGAAATCCATCTCCACACCTACAACCAACTCTTAATTACTCCTCTTTGTTACTTGCTTTTTGATAATTTAAAGTAGTTCCTTAATTGATATTATTTTGCTCTTAATTTAAGAATTAAAATCACTCAGACGTAACTACGCGGTCCCTGTGGATATGAACCCAACTTGCACTATCTACATAGTTGTAAGTTAGTGAATTAATTTTGACCATCTACGATAGTGATCACATGGCGGCCACACTTGATCGTCAGCTATTTGGCCGATGTCGATATCCAGATTGGCCACTAATCAGAGCAAGATGAAAGAGATTAGAAGCAGTCCGAGGTGAGTACCCCACGTGCCAGCAGTCCCGGGCTTGTCAAGTAGGGTTGGAAAGTCAGATTAGTAGATGACTGATCTGAAGTATCAGGCACCGTAGGCAGCTGAAGAACCTGCTCTCTAGATCAAGACTGTCACAACAGAAAATTACGTCGGTTTCTAGCCGATGCCATGGAGAAACAGGTCGATTGTTGGTCGATGTAGTCTTCAACTTGGATAATGTCGCTACGTCCAGGTGATGTTGAGGTCGGACTTTCATCGACCTTAGCTTTCAGACGAGGTCGGCCTCCTCGAGCCCATAATCTTCTGATGAGGTCAGCCCTCTAGTGACCCCGGCTTCGCGTCGAGGTCAGTTTTATGATGATCTCCATGATCCAGCTCCACATCGATAGCTTCATGTCGGTATTCTCTCTATAACATTGGCTTTTATTGAGGTAGGTCTCTGGTTGAGATCGGTTAAGTGTTAAGGACCTACCCAACACTTGCCCCCAAACTCTTAAGTCTGATTACGTAGTCTTTATTGGGTGAAAGGAGTTAACCGATGTGCGGGTTCGAGTAGTATTTCCTAACGACTATCCCCAAAAGCCGCATGCAAAGGACTTGTTGTTTCAGAGCGTGGGTCATCGTTTTGCGGAGCATCTCATCAAGTTCAAAGCATGGTGGTTGAGGCGGAGCATGGTCGTATCTCCACTTCATTTCGGATCAACTGATCCTTGGTCAATCGGGGATAAGCCGACTAACCATAATTTTTTTGCCTGGATCTGCATCACGAACTGTAGTTCATACTCCAGTGGCCCTTCGACCATAGCTGGCATGCTAATAGTTGTCGGACTCCATATCTCCGTTAAATGGGTATTAGTCGAAAACATCAGATTTCGTCTGGGTTTACACCATGAACTGTAGCTTATACTCCAACAGTCCTTCGGTCATAGCAGACACACTAACAATCATCGGACTCCACGGCTCCGTTAAATGGGTATTAGCTGGATAATGTCTCGTCGGATACCAACTGACGAGGATATGGATTGGTCAGCTGTTAAGGGACTAAGTTGCTGACGTTTAGAGGAATTTTTCGAGTCGGAGGAACATCCCGAGTCGCCTGCCCCCTATAGTGTCGATCTTGTCGAGGTCATGATCGACTCATTTTGGAGGGACTTCTTGATGACTTCTTAGGAGTTCCTCCTCAGATTTTATCGAGGTGACCTCATATCTCGTTAGTACTCCTGCTGTGCACTTTGGATTTTGTTTAGGTGACCTAGTGTCTCGTCAACGATTTTGATCGCATTGCACCTCAGAAACCACCGAGGTGACTTGGGGCCTTGAAGAGGGATTTTATTGTAGGCCATTCTGTCGTAGAGGAGCGTCGCTGTTTGCTGCACCTCGAATCTCGTCGAGACGGTCTTGGTTCTTGACCAAGGGTTCTCATCGTCGCACTTCGAACCTGCTCCAGGTGATCTTTAATTCGACCGAGGGTTAAGCATCTGAGAGTGAGTTGTTTAACACAGAATTGTAGGAAGAAAACTTTTATTTATAATGCATTCCTATCAATAATACATTTATAGATTTTTGACGTTTCAAATTTAAGGAATCTCCATGCTGTCCAAGCTCTCGATCTTGCATGCTCCAGGTCGTAGAACCGCTGAAACCTTGTAGGATCCTTTCTAATTTGGGGATAACTTTTCTTAATCGGTTGGTTTGAAGACTTCGACTCTCTTAAGCACTAGATCTACAGCTTGGAAGATCTTGGACTTGACTTGGGAGTTATGGTACTGAGCTATCTTTTGCTGATAGGATGCCATCCTCAGTTGGGCTCATCTTCGAATCTCATCGAGCAAGTCCAGATCATCTCATCGTTTGTCCGAATTGGTCCGTTCATCGTAATACTCCACTCGAGTCGAAGGTAGGCCGATTTCAGTCGGGATCACAGCTTCTATCCTGAATATCAGTTTGAAGGGGGTCTCTCCGATCGGGATCCAAGGAGTTGCTCGATAAGACCATAGGATGCTGGGGAGTTCGTCAGCCCAACATCCTTTGGTTTGATCGATTCTTATCTTCAGATCTTATAGAATTGTCTTGTTGGTCATCTCGGCTTATCCATTAGTCTACGGGTGTCCGATCGAGGTAAATTTATGGATAATGTGGTACTTTGCATAGAATTTCTCAAATCTGGTGTTGTTGAATTATCGATCATTGTCGGTAATGATCACTTAGAGTAGATCAAAGCAATAGATGATGGATTTTCATAGAAAGTCGGTAGTCTTCCTCTCCATTATCTGCGCCAGTGGTTCGGCCTCCACCCACTTGGTGAAGTAGTCGATGGGCATGATGATGAACCTTCTTTATCCATCGACAGATAGAAAAAGATCGAGTATATCGACTCTCCACTGATCAAATGGCGATGGTGCCGAAATGATTATGAGTTGACTTGATGGAAGCCTTTGAACATTGGTAAACCTCTGACATTGGTCATACTTCTGTACTAGATCAGCAGCATCCTTCTGCATGGTCGGTCAATAATATCCTTACCGCAGTATCTTGTAGAAGAATGACTTGCCCCCAAGTGATTGCCACAAATACTCTCGTGCATCTCTCAAAGAGCGTAGTCGGCTTCGGAGGGTCAGAGGCACTTGAGCAGGGGCAAAAATGCTGACCTATGGGAGAGTTGGTTGTCGATGATCACATACTAGGCCATTAGTCTCCTCATTCGACGTGTCTCGGTAGAATCAATCGGTAAGGTTCCGTTGATCGGGAACACAATGAACGGATCGATCCAGCTCAGCTCATAACTGACCTGAACCTGGTGAACTTCCTTCTCGGAGACGATACTTGGATTTTTGAGATGCTCAATGAAGATTCTCTCCAACTCATCGTAGCCAGATATGGCGAGTCGAGATAGAAAATTAGTTCGAACATTCTTCGAGCGGGGCATATGGTAGACCTCGAAGTAATCAAAATTTATTTACAGAGATCTGAGTTTCTGTAGGTACCTGAAGAGAATTGAATCTCGTCCCTCATATTCTCATCAGGATTGTCTGGCAACCAGCTGCGAGTCGGTGAATACCCTTAGGCATTTTACATCGAGATCTCTGACGATCTTCAATCCAACTATCAGAGCTTCATATTCAGTTTGATTGTTAGAAGCTTTGAAGCCAAACTTAAGGGCGTACTCAGTCATCACCCATCGATGTTTGTCAAAATGAGATTTGCACCATAGCCTTGGATGTTTGAGGCTCCATCTACATGTAGAACCCATGTAGGCTCTGAAGCTTCTCTTTGGAGGCGGTCTTCGACTTGGCTATCATTGGTCAGAGTGCATTCGACAACTAAAATGATGAGTATTTGAGCCTTCATCGAGGATCGTGAAACATAACAAAAATCGAACTCACTGAGTTCGACTGCCCATTTGGCCATCCTCCCTGAAGTGTCTGGTCATTGAAGTAGGATCCTCAAGGAGAGATCGATCAGGATCTTCACTAAGTGGGCCTGAAAATAAGGTCGTAGTCGCCAAATCATCGTGATGATCATGAAGACCACCTTTTCAATCCAAAGATATCTAACTTCCACCCCATGCAGCATCCGACTTATGTAGTAGATCGATTTTTGTACCTTATTTTCTTCTCGAACTAGTATCGAGCTCATGGCTTCAGGAGTCACAATCAAATTATAAGTAATTCATTGTCGATATTTGGCTTTGTCAGGAGTGGAGGAGAACTCAAGTACCACCTCAGGTTGTCGAAAGTCTTCTGACATTCTTCTGTCCAAGTGAAGATCATCTGCCTAAGGGTTTTGAAGAAGAGAAGACACCGCTTTGCAGACTTGGAGATGAACTGGCTCAAAGACATAACGCGTCCCGTCAGTTTCTAGATATCCCACCAAGAGGTCGAGGGCTTCATGTCGAGAACTGTCTTGATTTTCTCAGAGTTGGCCTCGATGCCTCACTTCGTCATCATGAAATCAAGAAACTTTTCTGACATGATGTTGAAAGTACACTTAATCGGATTCAGTTTCATCTGATGTCTCCTCAGGGCATCGAAAGCTTCTATCAGATCGTCGATATGGAGAGTAGCTTCTTTGCTCTTCACGAAAATGTTATCGACATAGACCTTCATGTTGTGATCAATTTGATTCTTGAAACTTTATTGACCAGCCTCTGATATGTAGCCCCAATATTTTTGAGACCAAAAGATATGATTTTGTAGCAGTACAAGCCCTTGTTGGTGATGAATGCCATCTTCTCCTCATCCTCTAGTGCCATCTGGATCTGGTTGTAGCCAGAGAAGGCATCTATAAAGCTAAGCAATTGATGGCCCGATGTAGTATCGATCAGTTGATCAATTAGGGATAGTGAAAAGCTGTCCTTCAGATAAGTTTATTCAGGTCAGTATAGTCGATGCATATTCGCCACTTGTCATTAGCTTTCTTGACCATCACAATGTTCGCGGGCCAATCTGGATAGGTCGCCTCGTGGATGAAGTTGGTTGCTAGCAATCTGTCGACCTTCTTATCGATGGTCTTCTGTCGCTCAAGAGTGAAACTTCTTTTCCTTATCTCATCGGCTTGTGCTTGACGTCGATATTTAGTCGATAGATAATCACATCAGGTGGGATGCCCAATGTGTCTGAGACAAATCAGGTGAAGATATCTGCGTTCTTCCTCAGAAAGTTGATCAGCTTCTCTCTCAGTTCGTTGCTTAAGGAAGATCCGACCTGAACAGTTCTAATCGGATCCTCCTCGTTGAGGGGCATCAAGGTGAGTCGCTCTGTGGGTTCTCCTCGACTTTTTTTCTCTCTTTGGTCCAGTCCGTCGTCGATGGGAAGAGCATCAGCTGGCTTCTTCCTTTGATTATGGTTAAGCAACATTGTCGGAACAGCTACTGATCTCTCCTCATTTTATCGGATCTTTTTCTCATCGAAAAGCGCATGAACAAGTGATACGTTGAGACGATTTCTCAGAGCACATTCAGCTCGGGTCATCCTAAGATAACATTGTAGGTGGAAGGAACTCGAACCATAAGAAATTAAGTTGTACGGTCGATTGCCGAGGTGGTCGTCTGGCAGTAGCAGGAAGTTCTATTTCCCCTTCTACCTTGATTGAGTCGTCAGTGAACCCAGTTAAAGAAGTATTGACTGGTTTAAGTCGATCAATAGAAAGTTGCATTCGAAAAAATAATCATAGAAAATTATATCGGCTGAGCTTTCATTATCAATAAGATATCGTTTTATATCAAAATTGGCTATCGTCATTGATACAACAACAGCATCATTATGAGGAGTTAGGACTCCTTGCAGATCTTCCTCGGAGAAGATGATGTCATCGTTTAATCGTCGATGTTTAGGAGAGCTTTCTAAGTCGTCGGCTCCCTGAAGTCTTGGTCCATCGAGATCACATTGATCACGCTCGCCATAGGTTGAGTGTGAGCTTCCTTGTCGGGGTGTGGCTAAGGCTGAGAGTCATCCGACAGCTGCGTAGGTCGGTCCCATATGTATTTCTCAAGGTATCCCCACCTTATCATGTCCTCTATCTCGTTCTTCAGCTCGATACACCTTTTGGTGTCATGGCCGTAGTCTTGATGGAACCGATAGTAGCGCCTCCGATTATGGAACGATGCTTTTGTCTTCATCAACTGGGATCATTGAAGGTAGTCCTCCCCCTCTATCTCTATGAGGATCTATGCACAAGGAGTGGTTAGAGGGGTGTAGGAATCATACTTGGGGCCGAAGTTTTTAGGATTCGGATTTGGTCGGAAAGGTGGAGCCTTCCTCTCAACACGGGCTCAGTTGGGTCTCATGGAGATTCCTTCTTTCTTGGTCTTCTTCTTCGGATCCTTACTTTCAGATCAACATCAGTCAATCTCACCTCCTTGGCTCGGATGTACTTTGTGCGCACTCGAGGAGTTCGATATACGTCCGAAGAAGCATCTTATCTAGAAATAGATGAACTTGGAGCTGCATAGTCTCCACTTCATGGCCGCAATGGCCATTGATTCATTGAGATCCTAGACCTCTAGGGTGGCAGCGTTGAAGCACGCCACAAAGTCTTGTAGAGATTCTCCATCTTGCTGTCTGACAGAGAAAAGACTATTGGATGTCCACGGTGTCTTCCGATTGGTATCGAAGTATGCCAAGAAGAGTTGTTCGAGTTGGTTGAATGAATGGATACTCTCCGATTGAAGTCCGGAGTACCATGTTCGGACGATTTCCCTGAGGATGACTGAAAATACGTTGCAGAGGAAGACATCGGATGCCCTCTGAAGAAGCGTAAGAGCTTTGTAGCTCTCGAGGTGGTCGAGTGGATCGATGGTGCCATCATACGGTTCCACCTGCGACATCTTGAACCGATCCAGAATCAGTTCGTCGAGAATCCATCGAGAGGATGGATGGATGCCGATGTCGAGCTCACCGATGGAATCTCGGTTGTTCGCTTGGAGCCAATTCAAATGGTGATCAAACTCCTTCAGCTTGAGGTCATATTCATCCGATCACCGTTGAGATTCATTGGGATGCTTGAAATATCCAGGGATAGAATCTTCTTCGAAAGAAGATCTTGATAGAGATCGTGGCCTCTTCCCCTTGTGTGAAGCTCATCGAGGGAAGGAGACCGATGATCACTGGAAGTGGCATGCAGAGTGCGTCGAGAGTCAGCTTATGGTGACCATCGGATGGGTTGAGAAGCCATCCGGTGGAAGCATCGAGATGAGTGGCGGGACGGAGAACGGGGCTAGGGACTTTGCCTGGAGGGCGCATCCTATGGCACTGAATCCTCCATCCGCCATTGCTACTGTTGCTGTTGCTCTGCAGTCTACTGGAGACTGTGGACAGCCTCCGTCAATGCTTTAACTTATTGTACTAAGGCGGCAAGCTGTTGCTGGTCCGCTGTTTCCTCCGATCGTGAGGCACTGGGCCTTTCGAAGATCATTGAAAGTGTGTCATGCCGCGATGAGCATCGAGCAAAACTAAGGGAAGCATTTTGTGCTCTCGTCTTGGCCATTATAACTCCTGAAAGGATATTTCTCCTTTCCCTTCTTGGCATGCCAAATTATTGCGGCTCATCTCTGATGGGGTAGTCGGATCGTCGTGCCTGAATGTCGAACAGTCGAAACCAGTGGAGAAGGACCACTCATCGGAGAGAGGGTACAGTCAAGAGGGTCGAGATTGGGAGCGAGGGTTCGCAGTGCACCAAATGGAGGCAAGCTCAACTCGGACCGGATGGAAAAGTCGACCAACGGTATCCGGTGGCAGCAGAAAGTCTGCAAGAAAGCCTTCATCAGAGATGGCTCCAGCGAGGACACTCCGATGTTCAAATCAATTTTTAGCTCAATAGGTGGAGGAGCGAGTGAAGCAGAGTTTTGGGCTCTGAGTATTAGAGTGTGCGTATGTCCTGGGGGTCTTCTCTTACCTCCATTTATAGAGAGAGCAGGATGAAGGACGAAAAGATGAAAATATATTTCAATAATATCCAATCATACGGAGCCGCATGGGGGCATCTTTAAATGGCCCCATCAGCGAGCATGTCTTTGTTCAGCATGTCGGTGGTCGTGGCGGTGGACCTTATCGTGCGCATATGGCATAATTAATGACTTTGTAGTGTCCTATCACGATGCTCGATAGGCCGCTTAGGATATGACCTCAGGATGATGCGACTTGATGTGATTTGATGGGGCCGCATGACGGCCATACTTGACCACCAGCTATTTGGCCGATTCGATATCCAAATCGGCCACTAGCCGGAGCAAGATGAAAGAGATTAGAAGCAGTTTGAGGTAAATATCTCGCATGCCAACAGTCCCAGGCTCATCAACTAGAGTTGGAAAATCAAGTCGGTAGATGACTGACCTGAAGTATCAGACGCTGTAGGCAGCTGAAGAACGCACTCTCCGGTTAGGGCTGTCGCAACAGGAAACCACATCAGTTTCTAGCCGATGCCATTGGAGAAACAGGCCGGTCGTTGGCCGATGTATTTTCAACTTGGACAATGTTGCCACATCCAGGTGATGTTGAGGTCAGATTTTCACCGACCTCAGTTTTCAGACGAGATCGACCTCTTGGGGCCTACGATCTTCTGATGAGGTCGGTTCTCTGGTGACCCCGGCTTCACGTCGAGGCCGGCTTTATGATGATCTCCACAATCCGGCTCCACATTGGTAGCTTCACGTCGGTATTCTCCTAATGACATCGGTTTTATTGAGGTAGGCTTCCTATTGAGATCAGTTAGGTGATGAGGACATAGCCTAACAGGTATTTTATATATTTTTTCAAAAAAATGAAGGTTCAAATAAATATAAACTATTATGTAATAAATTATTTTTTTCATGATCAATCAAATATGCTAAAATCTTGCTCCCAGAAAATAACTTCAACTCCTCAGTTCTGAAAAAAAAAAAATTTTGTGAACCAAATGAATTTTAAAGATAGATTTTTTATACACCGATAGCAATATAACTTGAATCTGTTATTGAGCTTCATTCTTAATTATTTATATCTGGATCCCAAGAAACTGGTGGTTTCTCCGGAATGTGTACCGTAGGAAACCAAGTCCCGTAGGAACCAAGTCGAGGGGCAATTTCTGGTCCACATTTTAGACACGTCGCCTTGCTCGCTTTACAGGATGAGCAGTAGTTAAGTTTTGTAAGGATTTGAGTGCAGCACAACGCCACCGTACTTGCTAGGACCAGAGGCTACCTGCTACAGTCGACTGATTGGCTGGTAGCTCGGAGAACCAAACTTTTCCCTTATTTGCCTAAGATCTATTTCGCATTGGTTGCTTAAAGCCTTTTAGCTTCAGAACTCCCAGTCCATCCATTTCAGTAATCCAAAAAATGCAAGAGCAACGTGTACGAAAGTGCTAATCGTATCGAGTGGGCTTTGCTTATGTGGAAATTAGATTATTAATCAGTCCTCGAAGCTATCTGACAGGGTAATGTGACGGTCGGTAACCATGCTATCCAAGACATTTATGGATGCATCCATCTTTTGCACCCATCCCCAAATGAAGCGTCCAAGCCAAGGCCGGCGCTCGAGTTTCTACCATCAACCATCAACGTAGCTGTCGCGCACCCCACCAGCCTCCTGGAATTTCCTAAATACCGAAAACCCAATGCAACACACAAACACAAGGTCCAACGGCTGAGATCCCTCGTCTGCGCCACATCGGGCCAAACCATCCCCTTCTCTTGTTGAACAGGTGCGTGAGATAGCCTTTTTCGCAACTACCGAATCCATCAACTGTGTGCATGAGATACTGCCGGCCCCCAGACGCGTACCGCGTGTAAATCCCCACGTGCCCCACTCCCACTGGCTGCCACCGACTCAACGCGCCATCGCGGAATTGAATAGGCGGCACGTAAAGACGGTACCTCGCCCTTTCAGTCAAAGCATCCCTTTCCACATTACTTGCCCTTGGAATGGGTCAGCCTCACCGTCTCATCTCTACCGTTCGTTCCTCCCTTTCCAATCGCGATCCCGCGGCCGTCCACCCACCTTCCCGGTAATAAATAATACGAATAATTGCGTTCACCCACGCGGGGAACATCCGTCCGGCGGGCAGGGTTCACGCCCCTCGACACGTGTCGCTCGAAGAGTGGAGCGGTGTACTAACTTCGGGTCCAAACGGACCGGTTCAAAAGGGGGATGGGGACGCTGCCGTGGGCCCCGCGCCCTACCGTCCGCTGCGTGATCCAAGTTACACGGCGCGGAAGCGGACGATGCCGACAGATGGGCGGGCCCCAAACCTGGGGACCAGAGACGCCACGAGGACGGGCCGTTATTGCCGTCTGTTCCCCTCCTCAGCCCCCGTCCCGTAAACCCCGCGGCTGCCAGCCGTTCCACCCCCACCCCTCCAATTGACGGCCGTTAGGTAGAAAGATGAAGATAGAGAGAGAGAGAGCCGCCCCAGGATTGCCGCTGTCCAAGTGTCTCTCTGGCAGAGCGCCACGTATATCCGGATAACCCATCAAAATTAACGAAATCTTTTATGTTATTAACTACGCTACTTTTTTGGATGCGCTAAGAACTGCCAGGAAAAGCCACCGGATACAAGAATCCCAGTTCCTGTGGGCTTCGCTGATTGGTCACTCAGATAGACCCACCGATTTGCGATGTGGTTCATTGGAGGTGGCAGGCTATCGTGGTGGACATAGTGGGGGCCATATTAAACCCACCGCACTCCGGACGAGGGCGGCGGCCAAGGACAGTCAAACTGCTCGCTGACTGCGCCGAATATTTTCTATTTCTCCGCTCCACCACTATCTTTCTCCTCTCTCTCCCTAACCATCCGTCTGTCCATCAAACGTCCTCTCCTCCTATAAATTTTGGACCCCTTGTGCCTTTTCTTGTAACCCACCGCCTTCTTGCGCTTCTCAGCAGCCCCTTCCTTCCAGAGAGCGAGCTAAACAAAGAAAACGCAACAGAAAGGCAGAGAAGGAGAGCAAAGAGAGCGAGAGACGTTTGAGGGATTCTTGGCATGGCACCTCGAGAGAAGGCTAGCTGCCCCGCTGCCGCCGGGCCGCAAGAGGCGTTGGGAGCGGCGGAGCGGTGGCGGGAGGAGCGAAGGAGATTCATTTTCGGGGAGTGAGGAAGAGGCCGTGGGGGAGGTACGCGGCGGAGATACGGGATCCCGGGAAGAAGAGCCGGGTGTGGCTGGGGACTTTCGACACCGCGGAGGAGGCCGCCAGGGCGTACGACGCCGCCGCCCGGGAATTCCGCGGATCCAAGGCGAAGACGAACTTTCCCTACCCGGACGCCTACCAGAGCCCCAGCGGCGGCGGAGGCGGTGGAGCAGCCGGGAGCCCGAGCAGCCAGAGCAGCACCGTCGAGTCCTCCAGCCGGGAGGCCGCCGTACCACCGATGGCCCAGCCCCTTCTTCCTTCCCTCGATCTTGACCTCCTCCGCCGCGGCGCGCGGTTCCCTTCCAGCCCTTCGCGACCGCCACCTCCGCTGCCGGCGTGGCGCATCCCTACTTCTTTTTCGACACCTTTGTTAGATCGGACAAGGCGAACCAACACCACCTGACGCTGGGCACCCCGATGATCCTGGCCGATTTCCAGACCCCTCTCGCCGGCGGCGTCCAGAGCGACTCGGATTCCTCGTCCGTCGTCGATTTGCACCCCCATCACCCCTCTTCCCCGCCGCCCAAGATGCTGCCTTTCGATCTGGATCTCAACCTTCCCCACCTACGGAGATCGCCTGATCGGCCGTTGATCGCCGGCAGCTCGTCGCCTCTTCTTGGCTTTCTTTTATGTTAAAGGAGGAAATTATTTCTTTTTTGTTTCCTCGTACTTTTCCTGGAGAGCGAATCTATCCAAGAGAAAGTTATGTAAATATTTAACTTCTTTTTTCCACTGAGATGGATGGATATCTAGGTCTCTCCGATCTCTTGTGTTCGAGATCAGATCCGGAGATCCCCATCTCGTTGTCTGTAATTCCCTCAATTTATCTATCGTCAATGGATAATATCTGAATTACGTTAACGTTTTCATCGAAAATAACTCCCCTAATTTCTGCTTTCTTTATTATGTTGTGAATGTACACTAACACGAGGGAAAAACGCCGGCCGCTGCAATGATAGCGTGGGTGCCGCGCTGGTGGCCGGCAGGATTTCCTCGTCGTGTTCGCCCTCAATTTCCTCCTCTTACCTTTTAGTTCCATTTTTTAATCTTTATCAAAGATAAATAATAAAAAATATTAAGAATATTAATAAATTAAATTCCATTAGAACATAGCGGTGGATCTGTCGCCGTCGATCCGCGGTTACGACCGAATCACGAGTTGCTGCTTCGTGGGGGCACCACCCATAAGCGTGTTGACGACGCCTGTCTCGAGATCCGCAAGGAAAGGAGAGACACGCGTAAGCTGGCTGCCGCCCTGGTCCTAAAGCGACCTCTCTCTCTCTCCATGTCTTTTTTTTTAATATTTTTCCTTTGTTCCCTTCGCGTACGTGAGGGGAGCCGGCCCAACCCGACGCGCCAGAATCCGGCTCTGCCGTCCGTTCTACCGAACGATCTTGTCTCACGCAAATGGACGGATGGGATGATCTTACTGCGAGATACGGACGGCAGAGGCTGTGATTCTCGTATTGATGTGCAGTGATTTCCGGGGACTGGGGGGTTTTTTAAGGAGCCGACAGCTGTGGGGTCCTTACGGAGAGAGGAGGCCATCCGGGTGCAGTAATTGCGCGGCGGCCGCTTTTGGTGGCCCCGGTCTTCGTCGTCGGAATCTCCGGAGAGATTTCGCCCCTAAGCCAGCTTGCTTTCCCTTCCTATTGTTTATTTTAATAATAACAATTCTTCCTTATGGTAGCAGAAAAATCGCCGTCTCCGGTCTTTTGGCCCTTTGGCCTTCGGAGAGGCGAGGACAGGTGGTCGTGCGACGTGCGTGCACGGAGGAGTGGGGCCCGGCCATGACGTGGGGGAGGACAGGCGGTTGTAGTGGTCCTCGGCGTGGGTGTCGCGGAGTGGGGCCCATATATGGCCTGCCAGCTCTGCTGTCGCGGTCCCCGCTTCGTCTTTATTTAATAATAATAGAGAGAAGGGGAAAGTAACTGGCTGAGAGAGAGAGAGAGAGAGAGATGAGGTTGGATTATGAAAGCGCGATATCTTGTGGGTGGGCGGCCGCACCCGCACGCACCAACGAACGTTCGTGCAGGGTTGCCCACGGGGCGACCGACGCACTTTTAAGCGATCCTCGGCGATTGAAATCGGCACTTTTTCCGGAGAGCGGTCCCCACGCCGGGAGGGAAACCGCGCGTGTTGACCATGGGTCCCGGCTGCCTCCACCAACGAGTGCGTGGAACGGTTTGGGATGGGGCTTGGATGTGATCCTGGATTTGAGCTCGATTTGAACCTCGGCTACAGTTGTTGTGCATTGCCGCGACTAATCTTCCCAAATGAAATTTTTAGGCATCACGGTCGGTATAAAAATTTAATATTAAATATATTATTTTATATAATAAATT
>KE505804.1:25967-45164 GCA_000441515.1 Elaeis oleifera
GAGAGAGAGAGCTTATCCAAATTAGGATCCTCATAGGCTATTTTGTGAACTCTATAAACATTAGAATAAATTCAATCCCAATAATTTAACAGTCACCTCCAACCAACCTGTAACAGAACTCAGGCTCGTAGTCACTAATCCTACTCATCTATGGTACCCCAATGCCACCGCCAAAGATGGTAAAAGGAAGACAAAAGAAAAAGTATGTATTTAAAACCCTCATCATGAATTGATGTTATCATAAAAGCTATTACTTTGAAATCAAATGGTGAAAAAAAAAAGAAAGAAAAGAAAGGAAATAAAAGACACACACACGAACTAAGTTAGCACGACTTGCATTGGAATTCAGCTCAGGAGCAGGAGGTAGAACATTAATTAGTTTCCAGAAAATATAAAGCACACAAGGTAAAAGCCCTTATAATAATTACCACTCCAACAATTAATAAAAATTCATCTACCTATCTATATAGTTAATTAATGCTGAAATCTGACAAGGTAAAAGTCCTTATAGTAATTACCAGTCCTTCCCAAAAAAAATTACCATTCCAACAATTAATAAAGATCTATCTACTTATATAGGTATTTAATGATGAAATCTGCCTGGGTATAGAAATGATTAAGGAAAAAAAAATAATACACCAGAGTTGGATGTTTTAATAGCCAATATTGTTTCTAAGTAAGCTTTAGAACTGTCCCATCAAACAGCAATCAAGAGGGAAAGCAATTGATTCACCATCCACAAACAGCTCATGTTCCATTTGATTCTAGGCTCAACCAAGCTCAAAGTAACGTAAACAAGCCTAGCATGATCATGGATTTGAGGTTGAAATAAATTTCAAGCCATGTCTGCGTCTCATAGCTCAATCAAGCACCGCTTCATAAGGCTCAAAAATATATACATATATTAGTATGTAAAAAGACAACACACCCACACACACAACATATGTGTATGTTCAGCAATAGAGATCCATCCAAGGGCTAAAATTAATAGCGATAGCTTATTTAAGATGCACAATTGCATCATCATCTCTACTTTATATAATGCGAAAGCTCAGGGCAGGCTTCACATGGCTGGCCTCAAAAGCCTAAAACCTTTTATGACTTCAACACAAGCACTTCCACCCCCTCCCCCGCAACAAGAACCAAAAAAAAAAAACTTAAGAAAAAGAGGGATTCGTTGCACATGTCGCAGATCTTGGACTCTAATATTGTTATAAAACATTATGAGATGAGTCACATGGCTAGAAACTTTGACAATTTGATGGTTTAAACGGATCATTGGCTATTTTCATTCAATCAAGGCCCTAAAACTCAAGCTTGAACAAATCTCAAATCAAGCTTTGTTTGAATCCAGCTCACTTTAGGGTATCAAGCTGTTCTAAATATGCTTGTTTAATCTCACATTGAAACTAAGCTCCATCGAATATAAAATGTGACAAATTTGACCAAACAAATAAGCTTGATTACACCAGTAGACATCAATAATCTGAAGGACACATTTAATCTGGAATCTCCATCATTTGCCAACTCTGTTTCAAAAAGAAGTCACATTTCAAATTCCTGATGTGCCAGCATGCACTAAAATTATCGCAAACATCCAACGATGAAGCCATTGTGAGATTCTAGTCCCACAGCAGATCGAATATAAGTACACAACAATATGCCAAAACCCACATGCAAGCATAGAGGGGAGGTGCCGGTGGGTGGGAAGAGGATCGAGCACAAGCCAAAAACATGATGCAATCTGAAGGTCCAAATCCAGAATGACCATTTGCTTGCAGCCATAGATTTATCATCATTAGTGTTATTAGGCACCAGCAAAACAATTATACGATAAGTTTGGACTACCAAATTTTCTGTTTACTGTGGGCAACTAGAAATTCAAGGTAATAAAGAACATGCAGCTGAATAAAGCACTTGCGGTCATAAATGCAGGCACAACGCACAAGCCTTCAGTATAAAATCCATCTGCTACTAGGGAAAGTAGTAGCAAAAGTACAAAATATTCATGGACCTCCAGGTAAGTACTTCCTGCATGTATTTTATCACACACACACACACACACACACACAACTGACAGCTTGTAAAGGACTAATGCCATGTGTAAAACTAAATACAAGAAACAAAATCAAGGAAGCTTCAACAATCCCAAGAAGTAACTGGAATCTCCTAAGCACTGCTGTCAGGTAGCATGGGATGCAACGATGAACTCATACACGAAACCTGCCCATGAGTTTGAGTCATTACATTTTCTTATATTTAAACCTTACTCAGTCTGCTTCAATTTCCCTGTGTAAGTTTTAAATTTCTTGTATAAAATGTACCATACATTCAATGAAGAGCTAACTCCCTAGTCCACCTTCCCCTTCAAATCATCTTTACGATTAAAATCAAGGTCAAAATTTCCATCTTCCATTCCGCATCTTGGAATTCCAATGCAACTTCAAACCTCTTACTCTAACACGAGTGTTCTGTTACTTACATTGCCTATGACCCTAAAGATACAGTTCCCATACAACAAGACCTAAACAAATATAAATTAGTAGATCAAACAGATTCTAAAATTCACTGATTCAACTTGCTCCATCTACATGAACTTTTCTCGTCCCAGCTTAAGAGGACGGATGACAAATTTAAACTCAAGCTCTAAATCTACATCATAAACCAAGTGGTATTACAGATACCATACCAAGGCCCCATTGATATGGTGCATACCTTCCCCATCAGAGAAAACGCATCACTTAATACCGACTCTATTAATGCTCCGACTTAGCACGTCGATCAAAATGCTAGGTTACACATCGGGCGAACTTATAGATGTAGAATTTAAACAGCACCAGGGTTAACTATTCAATATAAAATCATAAATAGACCCTTACACCCACAACTGGAACACTCTGGGGATATCCGCATATGAAAGCTCGCAACCAAGTACCGAAAGCTTGAATACCGGACAATTTCCCACCAGGTTAAATAGATCGCGAGGACATCCGCATACTGACCAAGAAAAGAGACTAGCTAGAAGGCAAAATCACAAAGATCTAGTTGGAGAAACCCCTCCATCCAACATCAAGTGAGTGAAACCCTACTTTACTATAACCAAGAAGAAGAAGAAGGTAAAGCGGATACTAAGAAGGGCGAAGAGCGCTCACGGTGCTCCTGCGGCGTTCGGCAGCGATGGCGAAGCCGAAGGCAGTGAGGCTGAGGGCGACTACAAGGATGTGGACCAGCGTAGACCCTTTCCCTTCTCCCATTGGCCTCTTCTTTCTCTACGAAGGGAACGGTGAGGGAGAGAGAAGAGCAGTGTGGGGTGGTGTGAAGTGGGAAGTGAGCAAGGGACGGCCCTGGAATAAAGACAACGTGGGCTCAGGAGCGGCTCCTGCTTCTTGAACGTCGTGTTCGTAGATTGCCCATAGAGATGGCTGGAATTTCAGGGCGTGTCACCGACCTCTCGCTAGTTGATCATTCATCATGCACCTTCTGGTCGAGGGTCATAGTTCTGATGGGATGCCAAAATGTTAATTAATTTTTAAATCAAATATAACTATTTTAAATGAGTTTATCAATTAATAATTATGATATTTAATTTAATTTAATTTCAATTATCTGGAGATTTTGTTTTTGCGTTAAAAAATAAATTGACATGATGTCCTCACCGCATTCCTCGGAAAAGTATTAAATCATTGTTTTACCATATTGATGATTTATATTTCCGATTGTTTAGTCTTGCATCTCAACTGAGATCAAGCAACATATTTGCTTACATTTTGATGGCACTAACCATCGGATGGTTGTCTTATCAAAATAAAATGAAAAAACATCAGATGGTTGGACACGTGATCCGTGGAAAATACAAAATCAAATGGGGCCAAAGTGTCTTTTAGGATTTTCTCTGGGAAAGGACGGCGAGACGTTGGGAGATACCTCCAACGGCGGCCTAAGGTCCAGCACATCCATTTTCACAGCAGATCTAGTCCTCACCGACAAAATTCTGTAGCATGTACAGAACCGCTTCAGGGAGAGGAGGAAGGGAGAAATTGAAGTGCAATATGAATTAAGTTTTAGCCCACAGTCTATTGCTATTTCTATTGAATTAGGCTGAAAATTCTATAGATAAATAGATTGGACTGTCCATTTAAACATGATCTTACATCAAACAATTTCATCCAACTCAAATCTTATGGAGAAAAAAAAGAATTTTATAGATTTTTTCCATCCCGCAGTCCTAAGGTTAGAATTTGGATTGTATTTAGATATGCTTTAGAAATATGAGATAGAGAAGCCAACAAATCCGATTTCTGAAGGATTTTCAGCTCAATTCTATAGAAATACTCAAGGTTGTTAGAATATTATCTTTCAAGATGTTCAATTTTTTGAAAATAAATTTCTAAATTTATGGGTTATCATCCTAGAAATGTTTAGATTGGACTTCCCTCCTCCATCTTGAAGTAAAATCTAATATGGAAGCCATAATTTATAGGGATATGCACCGGTCAATCTGCTCCAGTAATCGAACTTAAATGAGAGAGAAATATCAGGATCATGCAGGATCTCAAGAAGGTTGCTGGTCTCCACGAGGACCTACACCAGGCATTGACTTTGGTACGGTTATGCTCACAGAATATGAAGACTGGCACTCTTATCTATTCCTGATCTCCAAGGACCTACAAATTCGTCAAAGTGCTAATAAAAGCTGTCAAAACTTTGTCGGTATCGCCTATAAATTTAATGTCGTAACACATTAGGCTTACGTTCAGGCCTGTGACTCTGTTCAAAATCTACATGCACAAAAGCACGCTCAACTTCCGGCAGCTGTTCAAGTTTTGTTGGAGTGTTTCACCAATGTCATGTGCTTGGCTCAGAAGCATATTCCCGGGCAAGATAATGTCCACCTCAACGAAGTATTGAGAACCGAAAGTATACGCTCGAACCGTAGCAATATGCTTGATTGCTGCATGGTGATTCCAAATGAGGTAAGTCAACTTCGTTAAGAGGTCAGGGGGTGCTGTTTCCCAATTAATGACCATACATTCTCCATGACAGTCTTTGCCCATGTACCGATCGTGCATAAAGCTATCTGCAGCAAAATCCAATACTCATCGGCACAATTCATGGATAGAAGCATTGTTACAAAAATTGCAGGACAGAACTTGGATACAATTTAATAGTCGATGTGATTCTCCAAGTTCAATTTTATAAAGGAGGTCAAGCGTCCAGCAGTAACATAAAAAATTTCATTGGAAATAATTGTGCTTATGCATTTTCAAAGATAAAGAGTGTTGATTGTATTTTGGTTGTGCATTCAGGGATGCATATCTCTGCAATTTTGCATGTATCGCATTCATAACTGTCTACATTTGTCTAAATTAATTCTGTTATAGTTAAGAAAAATGCGCTTGATCATTTAGCTTACCATTATTGCTCCAACAGGATCTATCCACCAATAGAATCTAACGGCAAGCAAGGCTGCTGCTAGACCCATGGAGTTAGTCATGACATCAAATGAGTGATCTTGTGCATAAGCTCTAACGATTTCATTCTTGAAGTTACGGCAATAAAGCATGAGGATAAATTTCACGATGGTTACTGAAGTCATGATACCAATCACCCATTTCTCCTTCTTCTGATCAATAGCAGGGTGGACTGCAAAATAATGGTCGATCATAAAGAATGATTAGAATTAAATCTCGAGGATAGATGTATTAAACTAATTGAGTATTAACGTCAGGAGCTAAGCATCTTTAACTAGTATAGCTTTTTATACTCATGAAGTGTGAGAATGAGATTATATTAAAAATATGCAAAGTCCTTTTATTCCATTTTATTGTTGTTTACAGGAAACCTACACCTATCCTCTCTTGTAAATCATATAATTAATTGGTCTTGTACATGAATCAAATGATTATTATCCTTAAAAAATTGTTAATGTAGTAAAAGCTAATAAAAGAATAAAGATGGGAGAGACGTATTAAATATATCATGATATGGATCAGTTGAGATATATATACCTGCATAAGGAGCTGTCTACCAGACTCTAATAATACTTGCAGACCAAGTGTAGCCATCACAGAAGCAAAAACTACAATGCCCTGCAAAGAATAACAAATGGGCTCACTTAGCTCTACGTCATTGCTTTGTGCTCTAACTAATGCCTTGCTCCAATATGTATCTGATGCTACCTATTCATGGGAGGGTTGCCAGAAAAGAAGTAAGAAGAGAAGTGGGAGAGATTGAGTACTGTTGCACCCTATCCATATATTGTTGAGTTGTTGAGATCTCCATTTTATTAAGGGCGATTCTCAGTATCTCAAAAATATTGAAGTTGCAGAAGCACCTCTGTCAAAATTCCTTCTTCACATGAGCAGCTACCATATAGAAAAGTAGTACTCATCATCCAACCAAGCCCTGCTACTCTAGTATTGCTAAAGGTCTCGCTAAATGTGTAGAATCCAACTAACAGTCTCCATGTCAAATAAGTAGTGTTTGGCTCATTATAATTTTGATAAATCAAAATGAAACTTACCACTGGCTGCATCCGTTTTTGCCAATTGGATAGCTAAATTGGTTAGGCTTCTTCATGGCATATGCCGTGTACCAAAGAATAAAACCTGATAGAAGATCCAAAAGAGAGTCTAAGGTGGAAGCGATCACCGCCAAAGATTTGCTTTCAATTGATGCATACACTTTGGCCGCAAAAAGGACCAGGTTGGCTATGTTGGAAAGCTTAACTGCCATGCTTTCACTCTTTGCTAGCTGTTTAACTCATCCTGGAAATGAGAAGATCAACTAAGAAGATGCATATATACACAGACTACATAATATCATGTTTGTATTCACCATTGTGCACAAGCAATTATTGTATATCATCCTTGTAGCCCTTGAGATTTTTTTTTTTTTTACTTAAAAAATTATATATCACATTTACTACATGTTAGTTATCATTCATAAAGTTAGCAACAAATCACACATTTGAGTAGAGTTCAATATTGTGTCTACTTCTTTTTGCACTTGAGTGATTCTTTGAAGAACATTAGACATAAGATGTATACCCTAAAATCTCTCTACAAAAGGTTAACAATATGCACCTGTGTAGGGGCTCCCTCTAAACAACCTAATTCGATGAAGCTTTCCATTTCATTTAATCCCTCCACAAGCTTCTGTTGCTTCTTATAGTACTTCGCTATCTTGCTTTGCTTACCTATTAAAGAAAAGTGGAGAATAATCTACATACGGATTATAGTAGTAATAAACAAAACACTGCAAGTAATCCCTAATAAATGACTAATGTTTTATATGTATCAACAAATTCAATCCCTCAGTACTCAATAACTCAACGGTCAATGGTCATCAAATATTCAGTCAGAGCATTCCTTAATATTTGAGTAATGACATGTGGAAGTTTCAATACATATAATATAAAACTTCAATTTAAATCGGAATCAGGAAAGCATGAATGTTAGTGGGACCATGTTGTCTCCTTTTTCCTCGAAAAAAATCAGGAAAGGTCAAAAAGAGATATCATATAAAATTTCATTGTTTATCTTTTGGAACCACCAGATGCCCGTATTTATTTATAAAACCAATTAATTGCACAAAATGGCAAAAGTGCTGTTATATCTGATTATGGAATCTTAGAACCTTATGCGTGGGAATATGCTATGTATGGTGTAAGTCGACTAACTATGAGAAAATCATTAAATTTTTTCCTAGATGAATGATCATATTTATTTGCTCTAACACTGATGATTAGATATGCTGATGTCTAAACAAAAACCCCTGAAAAATGGCAAAGATTCGCTTCTGCCTGTTAGTAATTAAAAAGACGAAGATATCTCAAGAACCAAAGAAAAAGTGGAACTAATGTCTCATTAACAATTAGATGAGAGAAGTACTGAAGGTAAACCTCCTTGGCTAACCTTTGGCTCAGCTGATTTAACTTGGACACTCATTAGGTTAACCTGATTTGCCGCCAAGTTTTAATGATTGTCTCATCTCATAATCTTTTAGGCATAGCCATAAAGAATTCATCCATAAGTTTTCTACAGTAGGCATGTTTAAACGATTAGACCTTAAATTTTATAAGATTCATGGGTTGAATTAGTACAACTAACAAAATCAGAGTGAGATAGACTTATATTCTTAAATACCCGGAGTATTGTTGGAATGGGCCGACCCGAATCCTATATAGAGTGAAAAAATGGCCTATTGATTGTTCTTATCTAATAACATTTGGCCGGCCCACTTCAAATATATTCTAGGTATTTGTGAATATAAGCTTAGTCCAATCTAAGCTCAATCATCCAAAATAGGTCCCAAGTAATCTTGCTACTAATTACTCATTAATGATTATTTCCTAGTCTAGCCGAGATGTGGTGGTGGGGGATTGGTGCCAAATGTGGTAGGGTTAGTGGTGTTAGTTGGGTCCTCCCTATACTTGGGCAATCACCAAGTTCTTGGAGAACTAAGCAGGACTCGGGATTTGTGTGTGTTCGTTCATCGCAACAAGCTTACTTCCATTCGGCTGCTAAGGCAGAAACAACGGTCAAGGACCACGGCTGCATCCTCCATGTGAAAGGATTCACCTTCTTTTGGACCCATTCACCATTGGATCACCCATTGCACAGCTCTCAAAGCATCCCAAACTCCGTTGCTCACCCATCTGCACAGATCTCATGGATGACCCGATGGTCGATGGGCGCAAGGTAAGGGAAGCCTTTCGTGCGAAGGATCCGTTACGTATTTCTAGGTTTCAGCGGATAGATGATATGGGTCGTTCCTAGGCCGAATATCTCTGTAGATACATTGACCCACTGAATTAGTTAGGTTCCTTTGTAGCCTCCAGAAGCCTAGCTATATTTGTTTCGATGGACCTGTCGGCCCACTTTATATTGCTTTATTACATCCGTCTTTATTTGTTTCCTTTTCCATTTACTAGAAAGCTAAGAGAAACCCCAATGGTTGATTCTTTTCCATCTTCCATGATAGGGGAGGTAAGGATAGCGACAGGTTAGATACTGATCACATCAGCTAATATTTATATCTATTCAATAATTAAAAAATCTATATCCAAACTCATCTTGGACCGATTATACCCGGTGAAATAGATGATCATACAATTTTTAAATAATTATAATTTAAAAAATATATTAAATTATATTAGATCAGATGTGATGCGGGATATATCATTATCCGCATTTGATCTGAATCCCTTTCAATTATTTTATTAAACTCATATTCATCTTTCAATTTAAATAAGTCGGTTAAAATCTATCGCATTCGGAATGGGTTGAGTCGGATACACGATGGGTTAGCTATAATTGACACCAGCAGGGGGAGAGGGGAGAAGAAAAAAAAAAAGGAAAAGGAAAGATAAAAGCGGAAAGGAGAAAGTTTACGGGAAAGAGAGGAGAATGAAGCATGACATACCAAGAGTCACGGAGAACAGAAAGGAGCCAAAGGAGTGTTCTTTAGGTACTTGTGGCACCTCGAAATCACTAACGCTGATGCGCCATGACTGTTTGGTCGATTGCATCATGATGGCTGCTTCCATCCTCATAGGGGAAAGAAGCTCCATCCGATAGTCCGTGGATTCACTGCGGAGGTCCACTGCCATTCCTTCCTCTCCCTATGGAATGATTATTCTTAGAAGATGAAGGAGAGAGGAGCATAACGTTACATGCTACTCTGACTTTGCTATATAATAACGAAGCATTTGCGCATGGGGGGAGAAAATGGGTTAGGTGTAGGCAGCATGGTTTGAAGATGGCAAGCAGCATGCCGCATGCTGGGAGCATGCACGTAGTATAGACCTGGGGGAGATTTTATTTAAATAAATATATGCAAAAGGTGGGGAATGTTTGTGGACACGGAAAGGTTCTACCAGATGGAGCATGTTTAGAAGGGTCGGATAATAAGATTCAACCTGATTTTATGAACCGAAAGTGTGACCTTAACTATGGACGGCCGGGTGGTCAAAACTCAAAAAGACGGCATGATATAACCTGAACCGACTCAGGGTATATTACCATTAAACAATACAATGGTGATGACGGTGGAGATCACAGGCGCGACAATGAGGGTAATTTTATATCTTCTGACAGATTGAACATGCGTTAGTGGACCCCAAACAATGGGGACAATTTTTGATCGTTTAATTTTAAGAGCAGCGGGAGCAGCACCAATGTTCAAAGATAAAGTTGCAACGTCATTGCCTTTTTGTGTGTGAGAGATGTTAGTTACCAATTCTGGAAGGTGGTATGCTGTTCATGGTTGTACATGATACAGAACGACCGAGTAATGTTGGATATAAGAAAATGAAAGCCTTAACCTAACAAAATCCGTAGCTTGTGAGTGCTGCGGGGAAACGATATCGGCTTGCAACTCTAAAAGTCTTTTCTTTTTATCCCTCTTCATTTTAAGTCGCTAAAAATGAGATTGGGTTGCAACTCCAGGTCAACTAGTAATCAAGAGTTAAGTAAATATGACCACCTGGGAATTATAATTCCAATTTTTAGGCGCATTACCCGCACAAGTAATCATCCATTTAGCACGGCAAAAGCCCATTTAAAATGCCCTCTCCTTTTTTGAAATGCTCTAAAGAGACTCAGAAAAATATATATTAGACATTGTTTCGTATAAAATACCGTAGTTGCCATCATTATTAACATCACTCTTACTCTTAATAATTTCAGACCTTGGTCTTATGTTCCGGCCTATGAGTGAACTCGAAATCTACATGTACAAATGCGCGTTCGACTTCCTGTAGCTGCTCGAGCTTTTCCTGGAGTGCTTCCCCGATGTCGTGTGCCTGACTCAAAGGCATATTACCAGGCAAGACTATATCTACTTCGACGAAATAGTGAGAACCAAATGTATATGCTCTGACCGTGTCAATATGCCGGATTTCTTCATGGTGATTCCAAATGAGGTAGGTCAACTTTGTTAGATACTCTGGTGGTGCAGTTTTCCCAACCAATGACCATACATTCTCGAGTACAGTCTTCGCCCATGTGCCTATCGTGTACAGAGCTATCTGCATCACAAGTTTACTAATTCATCATCACATTTATGCATGATATCAAAAAATGTATTACTAGTTTTGTTGTTAGCATTTGCACAATAGGAATGGAAAAAAACTTATCATGGTTCAATTTTGACAATTTGTTTTAGGAAAAAAAGGAGATGATGTAGAGGATATTAACAAATAATTTTAATTCAAAAACTGCATGAACTTAATTTTTGCATAGAGCCGGGGTACATAATTGTCTGTAGACACATGGATATGTGCAAGTAGGTATATGTTTATCAATTAGATACAATTAAGCATAAATATGCTATCTTTGCAAATGAACTTACCAGTATTGCGCCAACAGGGTCCATCCACCAATAGAATCTAACAGCAAGTAAAGCTGTTGCTAGACCAATGGAGTTAGTGATGACATCGAAGAAATGATCTTGTGCATAAGCTCTGACAATATCATTTTGGAAGCTGCGGCAATAAAGCATGAGGACGAACTTCACTATCGTAACTGAAGCCATAATGCCAACCATCCATTTCTCTTTTCATGGTCGAAAGTAGGGTGAGCCTGCAATGTATTCATTTGGCTGTTAGAAAGTAGCATCTAGGTGGTATTAGAAGTATTACACTAGTAACAGTTCACACAGATAAGCTTCTCTAAGATAGTGCAGCTTTTAATGCTCACTTATGTGGTTTGTTATGTCGATGGTGAGTTATAATGAAATATAAGTAAAATCAAAGATCAATTAGCTATCATAAGACTAGATTTTAAAAATATACAATTTATTTTAGAATATAGAGCATATGTCACTTCATGTTATGCATTTAGAAGAACAAGCTAACTTTTCTGACCTCGAGAAAAGACTTAAATGTACCATTGAGGATCATGGTCGTTAATAATACCATACAAGAACACATATTTCATTAGGCATATCGAATCAATTATTATTAGGTTTAGTTGAAGAACATCTACCTGTGTAATGAGTTCTCGGCCGGACTCTAAAATCACCTGGAAACCAAGTGTAGCCATCACAGAAGCAAAAACTATAATCCCCTGCATGGTAAAAATAATAAGATTTAACTTGTTCACAGGAAGATCACCTCAAATAAACTAGCAATATGAATGCAAGTTAAATCTTTTCTTTTTGTTTCCTTTTTCTTTCAAGAAAAGGGTGGTAGAAGCAACCCATGTTTCATTATTAAGACAACAAGAGAGATACAGAGGAAAAAAGAGCAAACAGAAAACAAACAAACTAAAGCAGTCAAAAGTTCTGTAAAGGTGTCTGTTCTGCATCTTCTTATGCTTCAAGAATTTATGCCGCTGTGTTTCCTGAAATTCAATAAGCAGTAGATCTAAATTTACTCTTACCATAAAAATCAATTGCTAAGGGTAAACCCAAGAGTTCTGGAAGTGTAAAAACTTATATATGTCAATTATCTGAGCAATTTGTATATGAAAACCCAATCAAAATTCAATGAAATGGCGTCAAGATTTTTATCAAAGATTTTGGTTGTGAGTTGAAGCATATATTAATCTGTTCTCACCTACAGAGCTCTCTCCCCTTTAATTCTTTATCAAAGAGGTATCATCAAGTGATAGCATTCGATGTTACCCACAGAAGTTTGTACTACTGATAATTTCATGATTTATTCTCATAATATAGCATGCGTAATCATATGATGAAGAATTTTGAATATATGAAATGTAAACCTAAACCTTATTAAACAATTTTAATTAGCACTGATAAATATTTACAGAATTTACAGTTAGAACATTTAAATCTAAATTCTAGTTGGTTAATATCTACCACCACAGCATTATATGGGACCAAATGTAGCTAGCCCTCCTGCTTCTGTTTGGGGAATGCCATATTTAGGTGAAGGATAAGTGCAAAATTAGCATAAAGGATGCAATGCTTGTATTCTAAGTGTGGCACAGGGGTTATGCTGTAGCAAATGGGGCTGCTGTGCGATAAGAAGAGAAAATGCCATTCAGAGAACCCCGCTATGTGCTCAGCATACATGTGCTAATGTCCCTCCACCTAACAAGCAGATGTTCTGGCTTTCAGTCTTGTGTAAAGATGAGTCTCCCACCTTTCTATCTCTCCATTAAGAAAGAAAGAAAGAAAGAAAAGGTAAATAAGTTCAACTAGCAGCACATGCAGAAAACTTAATTGTCTATTTCCATTCTGAGATAACGTAGGATGATATGATGTTGGATAATAGACTTACCACAGGTTGCATTCGCTTCTTGCCAATTGGATAGCTGTACTGATTAGGTTTCTTCATTGCATATGATGTAAACCAGAGAATAAATCCTGACAGAAGATCCAGCAAAGAGTCTAAAGTTGAAGCGATGACCGCCAACGATTTGCTTTCAATAGATGCACATACTTTTGCGGCAAAAAGAATTAAATTGGCAATATTTGAAATATTAATTGCCATTCTTTCACTCTTTGCTAGTTCTCTCAGCTCATCCTGAAGATAAGGTAAGAATCCTCAGTAAGTTCTGTACACAAAATAGGCAACTAAGAGATGTCTATACTATACTTTTTAGAAGTTAATTTCATTCTCATATTATGCATAAAATGCCATCCTACATCCCTTTCTTCCATAATCTTATACATATGCAGAAGTTTGGATGTCACTGCTAATGAATGCTGACTACCATCCATATTTTGGTAACCAGTCATCTCAAAATTATATTGAATAATCGAATTTACGATGTTGTTTAGATTTTTTTTTTAAGAACTTTTCTTTTGAGAAAATTGAAGAATATTACTTGATTTCTTTTCTTTAGAATGCTTCTCGAGTACCTTCCAAATAGAAGGATAACATATAAATACGAATGGAAAATAAGATGACAGACCTCTGTAGGAGCTCCTGCTAGACAACCTAATTCAGCGATGCTTTCCATTTCATTGAATCCCTGTAGAAGCCTTTCTTGCTTCTTGTAGTATTTCGCAATTTTACTTTGCTTACCTGAAAACCAGAATAAAGAGAAAAAGATATAAATTTGCATATAAAATACGTAAGGAAGATTAACCTTCAAATTATAACCATAAATAATGACTAATAGTTCAAATGTGTCAATATAGGTTTGGAATGTTTGCCAATAATCATTGAGAGTATTGATCCTTGATTGAGAGATCAGAGAATGTCATAATAATACTTAAACCTTAAGGTACAGTTAATTTGCAGTTTCTACTTTTTTAAGGATAGATAGAAGATTAGGTGGACATGATATAAATTTTACCATGCGAACAATATATAGCAAAGTAGAACCTTCATATGGTTTTATGTATTACTCGACTAACATACTACCACCCATAAGTGATCAACTTAATGAAGAATATAGCATAGATGTTGCAAGGCCAATAGAGCTGCAAATCTATTTCAGAGGTTTCAGAACATTTGCTCAAGAAATGATAGGAAATAGTGTGCATTAACTAACTTTAGAAAACCATTTTTCTACTATTGTCATAACTTTATCCTAAAGTATAGCGAATAGTACATAGCCCAAAGGATGATGAACAAGTTCCATTTAAATTCCTTAAGAAGTTTGATGAAATAATTATGAAAATCAATATAGATAAGAAATTGCATTATACTGTATTGGAAAATATAAATTTTTAAACGGTTAGACACAACTTGAAGGAGAGAACTAAGGTTAAATGACTACAAGAAATTAGATGAGAGAAATATAAACGTCGAATGACCGTCCAATCAATCACAAACAGAACATTGCCCTAAACCATATAGCCCTACATTTTTCTCAAAAACTATGTAGCAGTTCATGATATGTATGGCGGATCTTATACATTCTGTTTTCTATTTGTTGGGGGAAACGAAAAAAGTCAGGCCTACAGCATGTGGTTCTATCAGCCTAAATTGACCGCTCGTTTGTTGGACCAAATATTTCTGCCTAATTTAAGCATGACTCAGTTGGATGCTTGAATCTCTGCTCGATTTAGTTTAAGTTTGATATTTCGATTTTGATCAACAGAATGCGTTACTAATTGTTCATGCAAATGGCCATCTAAAAACAGTTAAAGTCAGATTGAATTGCAAGGCTATCGATCTGATGGTAGATTTCATGATGGATTACCATCTTTTGAAAATACTTTGACCTTGTCTCCTCCCTTCCAGACAAACTTATTGTCTATTAAGCAAAGATGCTCCATTTTTCACTCTTAAAAGTGGAAAGAGAACCTGCAAGACAGAAAACTGCTATGCTGTCCTCCAAATTCCCCAACAGTTAAAATTCAATTTTAACTTCAGCCCTATGGAATTTCATGATACACCATGGGAATTATCTCCCAGGGAAAATCAACTTTGACCTCAACGCTTAATGTATAGACTTGGATTTTAGCCTTTAGGATAATTTGTGAGGCCAGCATATTTTTGTTCTTCAAGCAAAAGCCAAACAAATTCCTCTTAGTTTCTTTTATGGTGCTGTTGGCCTGTATATTGTGTTTGGATTTTTATTAAATCATAGAAGGGGGCTATAATCAAGGCTGTTAAACCTTGAGTAGGGTGTTAAACCTTGAGTAGGGTGAACAGAGACTCCAGTAGTAAAGATCCAAAAACCAACAATAGTTTATTCTCAGATCTTCCATTTACTATAGCAAAGAGGACCCAACCAAGCAAACTCCAGTAATTTAAGTAGATCAAGTGAAAATCGCCATTTAAGCGCACGACCACCACAGTACATGAGCCTATCTTACATATACCAGGCACAAGAAATCCACTTGGAAAAAAGAATAATCAGGGCACGGATCTTCTGTTCTGCGCGTAATGCACCGCACGATGCGGTGCATCGTGTGCACGTGCATCTATGTAGGATCCATGCTCGAATAAATATGTCCATCTACATTAATACATATGCGTATATATTAAATATGTCCATCTACATTAATACATATGCGTATATATATATATATACATATATTTGTTTGTATGCATATTTTCATATCTATATTGATGTATCTCCATATGTCTCCCAATATGGACGTTATTGCTGCACTTTATTTCTTTCCTAGTACTCCTTGTCTCTTGTAAAGAGCAAGAAAGAGCAAGAACGGAAGGAATTGGGAGTATTTATTAATACGGGGAATAACTATAAGCATTTCATAAATAGAAACGGTTGGAACATCAAATCAGGCTGAATCTGGAGGCTGAATCTGGAGTGGGTACTAATGCAGTATATGAACGCGTTATCTTTTCTCGTGTGTGCGCGGTTGACAAAGTGCTTGTAGAAACATGAACATGAACATGGGCTTTATTATGTCTGTGCGTGTATTTCCTAAATATGCATTCTTTTAATTCCTTCTCTAAAAAATAAATAAAGTGTATTTAAAAAGGTAAAGAATTTGTTTTGGGTGCATATATATCTTGGCATGAGAGAAAGTCAAGATAGGGAACACACGGGATAAAGTTAGCACTTTCACTAAATATTTAGATATTTGCTTTTATTTAAAAGGATATCATTTGTTCAGATCTTTCAATATATCTTTTTCTCATTCGAACTCTCTAATCAAGGATATAAGAAAAATAATATTCTTTTAAGCTTTTTTAATACTTATATCATGGGCCGATCACTAAAAAGAATGAAAACTCATTTCTAATATGAAATAGAAGGTTTGTTCATTATTGCAAGAGTTCCCTTTTTTTTTTTTGCCAATCTTTATAAAGGACAACCATAAAACTTTATAATTATTTAAGTGTCAATATGTATCTAACTCATCTAAGTATATCCAACATGGACTTTTAGATCCGAACGCGAGCGTCCAGATAACATAATGTATAAACAGGCTTCCTTTGTGTAACCACACGTGCACGAATGTGTGTGGGTGCAGATGTGGGCGCATGCGCTCGCATATGTATTGTTTTAATCACTATGGTAGAATGATGATACAAGATGCATCTAGAAAATAAACTCTTTTAGTAATTTCTATTTTCTAAAAAAAAAAAAAAAAAAACTTCCAGATGCACAATTTTGCCTCGCAAATCCCCCCCCCCCCCCCAACGCATCACAATCACCTTTTGTTTTCAGAATCGGATTATGTCTCTATAAATTAATTGCGTGTGTAATCAAACTAATCTTTCTTTTCAAGCAAATAAACTCTATTTCCATTCAATAATCCCATCTCACCACCTCATTATAAGATCAACAACACGAGACAAGTAGGAGAGCGATTAAGACGAGCATCAAGAGGGAGACGACATACCATGGGCCCTACGGAACACTCGAGAGACAACGAAGGGTCCTTGGGCCCTCCGGCATCTGGAAGTCGCTTACGTTAAGCCTCCAACTCTGTACCGCCGCCGCCGGCTCCCCTTTAGGCCTCATCGGCGAGAGCAGCTCCGTCCTATAGTCCGTCGACTCGCACCGGAGCTCCATCGCCATGCCTGTCTCCCTTCTCTCCCAGATAATATATATATATACTACTAAGAATAAGAAGAAAGCTATGATATATAGGCTATACTTTAGAGGAAGCGGAGTCGGTGGTGGGAAGGAGTTTGATGACGGCACGGAGTGCTTCTTTTGGGCAGCATTGAGTTGTTTTCCTGTTGGTGGGTACAGGTGGCGATGGTTCTTGACACGCACCGCTCCAATTGGTAGGGGTAGCAAGTTAACGTAATGCACCTGATAAGTTCAAAGGCACACCAAGGTCCAAAAGAGTAACCCGAGAAAGCAGAAACGACGGTTAGCTCTTTCGGGACCAAGTGGAAGAGCCCCATCCCCTGTTAGGATGCTGTGTTTGACGATGTGTCAGTTTCTGATAGGCTGTTGCCTGGTGGGTCAGGGTTCGGCACTAGGGTCCCGCTAGAAGTGGGAAGTTTGCTGGTAACCGTACACCGCCACTCCCGCTGAACCCTCCAACTAATTTGGCCACGTTCCCCGAATTATACAAAGTCCAACTAACGTGGCTCACTGGATCTAGATTTTCTAAATAAATACAAAATAAACTTAGATTTTATTTTTTTTAAAAAAAAAACTACCACGTGATCACATACACCGCACGTAATCTGTTTAAATAAATATAATTATATAAATGTATCAAATAAAATAAAATAAGTATGTAACCTTTAATTCAGATTGGATAAGATAGATTGAAATATTGAAAATTAGGGTTGATGCATATGCAATCTTTACTGCAGATTGGATAAGATAGATCGATATATTGAAAATTAGGGTTGATGCAAAGATGTGTTCGGCGCTGTTTCTAGGGAAACTATAAACTAGATTTTCTAGTTTTCCTAGATAGTTAGGATTCAGAAATTAGTAAATTTTAAAGAGATCCCATTCGTTTCCCAAAAACAAAAAGATCCCATTGAATATAGAATTCAGTCGTAAGAAAGAAAACTAAAATTAAACTTACATATTATTTCTTCGAAGCAATCAAAAGTAATAGTTATTATGTATAATAAATTGGATAATGCTTCGTACATGAATAAATTTGGAAAAGGATCTTCGCTTGTGTGTGTGTGTGTGTGTTGTTTTTATGATAAAACACCCTTCAATATCTAAGTCTAGATAATTGTAATGTTGGTCTTCTATCATTTTGTTCGAAAAAATAAAGGATTACGAAATATATCTTGGCTCCCATCAACAATGTCTAAGGTCACCTCCACGTGAGTTCACTCAGACGCACTGATTCGGGCGTAGCTTCTGGAAAGTAGCTTCGTGATTCGCTAGCCTTCTCTCGGTGAAAAACGTGAAGGATCGTAAGTCACCTCGTGCCACGCTGAGTACGTTTGATGAAGTGGCTCATGTAACACAATGAAACATCTATACAATGAATTAGTTCATAACGTTTGTGCCCATCAACTGGACAAAGGCATAAGCATTCCACTAACAGGACTCATTTTGTTCAGGTGCCGTGCCTCGTGGATGCACGCGGGCAAAACCGCAAAGGCGACTTGCACGCACGTCTGGTATGGCACAAATTAATGTCACATCTTTGGTGCATCCCGGTCAGGTCAGAGGTACGCATGTGGCTCTTGGGTTCCGGTTGTACCTTTTGCACAGAGCAATGATTGATTTCTTTTCACAACATTAGCCACTGGATCGCATCTTACTCTTTCCGAAGCATTCCAATTTTTTTCTTTCGTCTATCTCAAAATAAATATTATATAATCTGACGATTGATTTCATTAAAAATATATATATATAT
>KE505804.1:61711-73130 GCA_000441515.1 Elaeis oleifera
ATATATATATATATATATATATATATATATATTATAATTATTAATAGTTGGATATTTCTCCGAGAAATATTAACTATTTACCAAAAAAAGGGGATATATTAGTTTTTGTGCCAAAAATATGTATCCTCGATCAAGATCTGACGGATGAGGTTCAGGATACACCGAACGGAATCTGTTTGTCAGCCGTCAGATCCACCGTGACTAAAGATCAGATGGCTTTGATTGCTGGGTCTGTTTGGTCCCGCTGTGGTTCGGGGCAGACGGAAAATATGATCATAGGATGTTTCCTCGCATTGTGATTGATTTCTTTAATATCTCTGGATTTTTTTAAAAAAAGATTTAGGTATATGCGCATAATAAATTTGTATCACGAACTGATCTCCTCCGTCCATTGGGGTCTTTTCCAGGGTGGGGAACAGGTGGCCTCGTCACCCCGTTCTTCTGCGGTTCTCCGCCAAGCCGGCGGCGAACCCGGTGGTCCAAGACGCCCGTTCGGTGAGGACCGACCGCCGGCGCCTATCGCCGCCCTCCCGGTCCCATCCGGCTCGCCGATGTCGCCGCGGAAAGGCTGCGTCCGTGCCAAATTTGGCCTGAAGCCGGCCGCCGTGAGAATCGAGGGTTTTGATTGCCTCAATCGCGATCGCCGGAGCTGCAGCATCACAGCTGTGGCATAAAAACACTTGCACATATTTATAACACAAACCCTAGTGCTCGATTTCCCCTGGAACACCCGAGATAAAAAGGGGAAAGAGAGGAATATTAACATCAACAATCCACAACTACATTTAGATGCTAATCCAAGAGGAGTTAAACAAGAGTCCCATGTTTTGAGAGGGAATATGGAAAACTGGTTTCTTCTCCTGTTGTACATTTGCCCAGCTATCAATCTTTTTGTTGTAATTAAAGTTTTTATGTAGATACGGAATAAGGAGGGAGGGAGAGTGAGAGAATGAGGCGGCAAGCCAACCTTTGTATTTTATTTCAGTCCCTGTACTGGATTTTAGTCATTGTGGTTTTGTTTTTTATATCTAAGTTTCGGCGTGGAATCTGTATAAAAGAATGTTAGGAAGTGGTCGGCTCGGTCATTTTGGGTCATGGCATGTGTATATGTCTATTTATACGTAAAACTTTGTGTCTTACCATCCTTAAGGGTCTTATTTGCCCCTTTCAATTACTCTCCTGTGTCCGGTGATTTGTTGGACCATGGCATGTGGGTGTCGACAAAGAGGAGCGGTTCTATCGCTTTACCAAAAGAAAAAGGAACGATTCTATTCGGGCTTGCATGGCTTGTTGTGGCGAATTACCATTGGAATCTTATATATACAAAGTTTTGATAGAGATGCAGGAATTGTTCTACAAATGTTTTGATAGAGATGCAGGAATTGTTCTACAAAGGCTGCTATATACGTCTGATATGATGTAATCATGATACGAAGTTGGGGTCTATTGTGCACGAATTTGAGATGCGTGTGTAAATTTGTTAGATGAAGGAAAAAAAAAAAGGCTAAGAAATGAGGCCCAAGTTTGCTAACGGTTAGATCGGTGGTATTATTGTTTTCGGTGGGAAGATGGATGGGATTATTGTTATTGCTTGGGGAATGCTTAGAAGGTTACGTGCGGTATCTGTTCTCTAAATAATGTCGTGGGAACGGCCGTAAAGGGATGTCGCAGATGCTTGACTCTTGTGATTTGACACTTTAACTAGTCTTTGTGACAAGCGGACCACATTGGCCGTTCTTCAAAACCTTGGCCTTTGGGTGCTTCGAAGGAGCAACACGCGAGCGATGCCGCTTGTTTCTTTACCTGACGTGGCAGGAGAGGGGTGGTCTCCGTTATCAGAATTTTTCAACCAATATGCACACAGACCGAGTCCGTAAATGGATGGTGTATCAATGGAAAAGGGTGAACAGCTATTTGATATTTTTTTTTGAAAAAAAAACTTTAAGACTGAAATATAAGTGAAAAAGCTTCAATCCCAACATGCCATTTAAGAAACGACGCCTTATTTGAAGTTCTGAGGGATCCCTCCTGAGAATTTTTTGGACTGCAACATAGAAAAAAGAAAGGAAAAAAAATCCTTTTCAACATGTCATACAAGTATGGACACTTGAAATCCTTATGGTGATTTCATGATTTATACCAACCCTCTGGCATGGAATGAGGATTTTTCTGTATTGGCCCGCAGCTTTATAGTTTGGACAAGTCATGTAGGCGGCGTCAGGTGTCGCACTTGCAAAAATTCAATGGTGTTTTGCGAATAATACCAATACTGTCGTAACGCATGGAACGGGCACCTGTTTTTCTTTCACGCAGCTTTACATTTTGGAAAAGTTTGAGAAATATTTTGAGAAATGGTTGCTGGTTGGTTTGTCATATTTAAAAGATGGTGTTAGTATATAAAACCAACCTCATCATCGAGCCATATAATAAAATCGAAATCATCTGAAAATTATTGATTAAAATAATTTAGATCAGCTGAATATTGATCTGATTCAAACCTCAGCTCATTTATATACCAATCTGAATTGATCAGAGCTAAATCCTGATAAAATATGATCAGATTGGTTGTTTGTCGATCTACCATATGATACGTCGTACAAATACCGACGTAACTGATATAATTTTAAAATACACAGACAGTTACCTCACAGCTGTTAGCCAATTCAACTACAGCTGTCTTTCAGCCATTCTACAGCTAATCTCCACATAGATAAACAATCCACGATCTTTATACAGCTGGTCATTCTGTTAGAACAAACTAATAGCCTAACAAACTCTCTCTATTATTTGGCAGTTAAGTAACTTCTTTCTATATAAAGAGGAGTAAGGTACTCTCAGGGAAGTATGTCAGAAGTCACAGAATTAAGATTTTGCTGAATTCCTTTCAGCTTCCCTGCTAAAGGGAACAAGAGTCCTCACTCTACTCTCAAAATTCTTTGTCTCATTTTCTAGTTTTTCTATTTTCACTATTGATTCTTAAGACTTCAGCTGATTTAATTGTCGGAGGATCCTAATACGGAGGGTATCCCATCGGCTTTAGGACTTTTTTTGCAGAATTTCTTGTGGACTTCACCAAATTGCATTTAGAAACACTCCAGCTCAATCCAAGACCGACTTTGTCATCTATCCTCTGGACCCTTGCGACATCAGATAGCATCAAGTAAAGACTATTCTACAATTCAAATGTCTTAGTGCATGTTAATCATTACGATAATGAAATATTAATCTTCTCGGATTAATTATTTATTTTGGTGCAGTTGTTTTCTCAAATTTTGAGCAATGCAATTCTCGTAATATATATTTTCCTGCCTCGTTTCCTCCGAGTGAATTTTCCCAACAAGGTTGCCGTTACTTGGAGCCTTCTCATTCGTTTGAAACTTCACATCGTGAGTGTTAATGAAGTTGGAAAGAAATCGTGACTCTGAGTTGGTCAATCCTAAGCACTCGATCCTTTGTCCCACAGCAATATGGTAGGTGAGATACCAAGAGGGAGTTGGGATGGTAAAGAGATGCTCAACGCAAAATATCGAACGGGAGGTTGCATTGAATTTTCTTGAGTTCTCCGCTAGTATAAAGCTTGCAAAGTGTTGTCGCTTTCATCTCTCTCAGTTTTCTATATATTTAGCATCCATATTACATCTAATAAGAGGATGATGTTATTGTTTCTGAAATTTCTACTGAAGCAAGTGACAGCACTCAAGGTCACAAAATGCCCTCCTTTTCCTGAAAGAGGTTCAGGTCTTGGATAAGGGCGTACACACACACACACATATATATAAACGGTGCATATTTGTATTTCCATACCTGTGTCGAATCATCAATCTCTCTCTCCCAAGATTGTTCGAAAAATTTCCTAACATTTTCCATGCACATACATATATATAATTTTCTTCTTTTTAATTGAATAGAAAACAATCGAATCTGCAAATTATAACCCGTCTTGTTCCACCAAAATAAAATATATGGCATGTGTATAGTTATTGTTAATAATAAATAGATCATTTTACAATTACTATGATTCATGAATTCTTTGGTTCTTCATGTTTTTGGTTGCACAGATGCTTAGAGGATAAAATAATAATGGAGTAACTATCCTCTTCTAGCCATGATCTTTATATTTGTATTATAATCATTTTCATATTAGTTCGTGTATGATGTAATATTTTGATACATTAAATAATTTAAAAATCCAAAGATATTATATTAGTTAATTTTAAATACTTAATTTATATATCAAACTTTGACCTTTTTTTTTTTGAGTTTAGTATTGGGCACAGGTATACAAAGTTTTAATCATATTTGGATATGAATTTGAATCTTATCTATATTTTGGGTTTGGATTTTTATTGCTAAGCCCAACCATAATCCATTTAAACTTGATTATGTCGGGCTCAGGCTTATAAATATTAAATTTTTAAATAAATCTGATCCATGGTCCAACTCAAAATCAATATAGTTTGGGCTTGAGACACCTATGAAGACGGTTCTAAACCCAAAGTATGGGTCAAAATGGTATGATAATATCCGTTCGGATCCATTTTGATATCTGAATCAATTTGAATATCGATAGAATTTGAGGATCTGACTAATATTCATATTTGTATCCATATGTATCAAAACAAAATGGATATGGATACAAATAGATAACTATCAGATCCATATCAGAATATCCGAAGCTACCTATAATCCTATATAGTTTATATAGTATTATTAATTTTTAAAAATATATAACTATATAAATATGTTATTAATTTAATTTATCATCTATTTATTAATATCTTTGATTCTGTAATTTATATTCAATTATCTTTAATTATATTCATACTTTCGATATCTGAATTTTATATTCTTATCTATTTAACAAATATAGATATAAATTTTATATTTGAATAATATCTATATCTGTATTTATATTTTATAAATAAATAAATATAAATATGGATATGCCGGTATCCAATCTGTATAATCTGATTTCAACTCTAATCCAAAGTGATCAGGATTCATACATTTTGCGACAACAGACTGAAGTGTAGAGCCATACACGGCTGCATCCTGCTTTGGGGAGTGGCTGCTTGAATTTTGAATATTAGATTCTTGTTGCCCTGGAGTTTACTGAAAATTTCTAAAAGTTCTTTCTTCCGTGATGGCACCGAGAAGATCTACATCTCTAGTTCCATTATTCGAAATATCTATAGATAATCACGTGTTCTTCGTCCATATTGCTCAGCAAGCTGTATGGTCTGGCCATGCTATGCGCGCCACCTCAAGCCTGCGCCGTTTTCTGCAGCGCATTATGTCTGCTCCGTCCACATGCATGCCCATTTGGTGGCGTCAGGTCTGCTCTGCATCATGACTCGTGCTCGCATTTGCGGACTTCTTCTGCTGTCTTTTTCTTTGGTAACTTTTAGAAGGCTGATATCTTTGCATCTCAACAATGCAATCCCGATTATAAATTAGTCCGCGGTTGCAGACCGCTAGGACATGATCATCATCATATTGGATTGATTCGAGGACATCATTTTTATTATCATTATATTGGATTGATTTGGACATTTTCATTTCTTATCTTCGAAACCAAGCTTTTGATCATTAAAGTCAACTAGTCTAATGCTCGTGTACTTGTAGGAAGCTCCGTTCAGGGGATGTGAACCATACATATCAATTCTAATTCCACATAACAAAAGGATAAGTATCAGTATTCCTAGGAAGCTTACAAAACGGTTACTTTCGTTAAGAGGAGATTTTGTGTCCGATTAATGGCGCCAGGTTCACACTTTACCAACAATGTTTCTCCAAAGAAGATAATCATCTACAGCAGCTTCACTCCCACCATCATAGCAACAAGTAGACATAATTTTACAAAATTCACCAGCGACGGGGTCACATCACACTTTTCTTACCAATGGGAACACCGTATCCTGATATTTTCGGCCGTTTGTTTGTCGGGCACAGCGCCAACGTGCGGAAGAGTCTCGGATTCGGACGGGATTCGCCAAAAGTGACCACCGGCGTGGCTCTTTATTCGAGGCCTAAACTTATCCCTGCAGCGGTGTCCCAACAAAGTTCCAACCCTACACGTCTCTCGTCTTTATCCTTATCTCCAACTCCCACCCTCGCAGCGATCAACTTTCTTCTCCTCGCTGAAACGACTTCCATTTAAGTGAGGACGACCGCAAGGTAAGGATGGGTTGAAACGGAACCGATGTGGCGCACGTGGTCCAGTCCACCCGACGGACAAAAGGATTTAATTTCACATGAGTAAATGTCTCCATCCAAATGTTATTCATGGATAGTCTTGGTTCTATCAATTGGAAAGCCGATCGGTTATTAAATATTGTTGCTCATATTTTAGTTATGTATTAGAGGACAGCTCTTCTCAGCGAACAGCTAGGGTTCTACCAAACTTTTCTGTCGAGGCATTTCCCTGATTTCTCTTTCCAGAAGAGTCGCTGAAACTGTAACTCCGTAGGATAAAAATTTATTATTATAGATCGGAGGCATGGAGTCATTTTGGAACATGCCTTGTTACAACAAGATTATTATTATAAGGTATTTGATATTCAACTTATATATCATTTTCTACTAATTAATTGATATTCATATAGCACTAGAACAGATAATAGGAAAAGGCTTGACGGCTGACTTTAGGTAAGCTGCTTCAAAAGCTCGAAACCATCTGATTTCTCTCCGAACCTCTCATTTCATTCTATGTTTGGATACATAAAGAAAGGTATAGCGAAAAAAGGGGAAAGGATAGAAGTAAGATTAAAGAAAAATAATGTTTAACATGAAGGGAAGAAAAAAAAAAACTTAGAAACTCAAAAGAAAAAAGAAGAAGAAGAAGAAAGAGAAATATTTAAATCTCTCCATTTTTGGAGAGAGTAAAATACAAATTTGGAAAGAAATCTCTTCTCTGTATTTTACTCCTTTTCCTCTTGATTTGCTGTCTAAAGGATGGAATTTAAACTTTCAACTTGTCTTTCTTTTTATATTTTAACAAAGATGAGAAAAAAGATTCATTTTCCTCTTCTAACCAAAGAAGCAATTTGTATTCTCTCTCTTTGTTTCTTCAGTCTTCTCTCCAATTGTTTTAACGTGGAAGTGGAGAGATTCGGAGAGAAGAAATTCTCCCTCTCCTTTTTTTCTTTTTTTTTTTTTTTGTATCTTCTTCACCTTTTTTTCCTGTTTCTTCTTTTTTTTCATTCAATAAATCAAAATAGAGTCTTATCAGAAGAGAGAGATGATGCAAGAGAAAAGAAGAAAAGTGGAACCATATAATGAAACTGGAACAGCGTAAGAGTCCACGAGGAAAGAAAATCCAAACATGAGTCAAAAATTTAGACAAGTGTTATACTTATTAGGATTTCTTTTGGAAAGGTTTATCCGAATCTTTTCTTTTTCGACATATCTTCCTCATTGTGATGCAAGTCTAATTGCGTGTAGACCTATATTTGCATTCACCTGCTGAGCACGTGCTAATATCTAGTCTCTATCATACGTGGAGAGCAATTATTGTCATAAGAAGCAAATTTCTTCTCATGCATTTCTCATTTGCCCAATGACCGGCCATTCAAATAATTTGTTGCTTGATCCAACCTGTGACGGTGGTGAGCATAAAAATGTTGGCAAGGCTTGCTTACGGGCTTTCTGTGAAACTATTTATCAGCACTTCCACCAGCAAAACATGGAAGCCATGGCAACCGCATGGGAACCTTTCCCATCAAACAAGCCGAGCAACTTCTCTTTGGCTTGGAGTGGGAAAGAAATATATATTTGAAGCGTTGGATTCTCCTTGAAGGTTGTGACCACCGAGAACATTTTCTCCACCGTTGCCTTCTAGCTAACATGCTTCACATCTCATTGCTTTATCTTGTGATACACTTGTCATTGGACGAGGGACAAAGTGCTCTACCATGACACGCCAGTTTCATTTTAGCTGAACCTTTTTTCCAGTAGAAGCTTCTGAACGCAGCCTCGAAAAGTTTGCCTCAAGAGACACTTTTGAGGCTGGAGACAGGTTCGGGTTGTATCCTTCGCGCAAAAGAATGATTCATGACATCAGAACTGGATGGCGTTTTGCACGGGATTTCAAAATCCTCAAACCTCTCTCTTGGATGAATCACAAAATAGATATCGTGCTTTGAAAGTTACATAAAATATATCAAATAATGCATGCCACAAAAAAGATCAATCATTTATTCGTGCGAAAGATGCAACCTGGAACCGTTTTGGAGTCCACTCGCTTGAAAGCTGCAGTCACAAGGTTACAGTTTAATTATGGGCCCCAGACTCTAAGGTAGGACTGTTGATGGCCTTAAATTGGCTAAAATCCAAAATGTCTAGGGGCCGAAACTGGAAGGTAACGTGTCAGACATTTAGTATCAGTGCCATCTTCTGATCTTGATAGCCGGCACAGCATAAAGATCAATCATCTACGCGTTTGATTAGTGTAAATCACACGAATCCGTGCAATACATAGGAGGTAGTTTAATGGGAAGTTGCAAGCCGAATGGTTTGCCGTTCCCGTGCACCAATCATCAAAATTTGTCAGAAAATTCACTATTTTATTCTAATAAAAACATTTATCCAAAGAAAAAAGTTCTTTTATTTATATCCAAACTCACATGAAAACTAGGAAAGCATATATTTATACACATTGATGCTTGTTGCATGTGCAGTTATTGTGCATTCATTTAAGGTATCACATGATGAAATAATAAAGTTGTCCAACTCTTCAATAAAGTAAATCAACAAACGTGGTACGGTACTTGTAAAAGTAAAATAAAGTGGATTTTAGTGCAAAATTTCTTTTCCTTGGGGTTTACCGGAGGGTGGAGACCATGCTGAAGAGAATGGGCAGACAAACAGTTTATTAACAGTAGAAGAAGATTCCAAGCTCAAAGCATCCAAACCATAAGCAACTTGATTGCCTTCGTGTGGAGGGAGTCCCGTGCCCGTATGAAAGACACTAGGGTTTGTTCGGTTGTTTGTAAAAAAAAAAATTCTTGGAAAATAAATTGTTTAAAAATTTAAGCATTTGGGCTAATTGCAGGGGAAAAAAGATCAACAAATTTTCGAAATCGGAAGGAACCATGTACCCTGCATTATCCACTGGTGTGCATGGAATTTTATTTACTTTTAAATATTTTAATCAAAATTATAATGAGTACCGAAGATTGGGATAGTAATTTAGTCGATTCATCGGGTATTTTGATCCAAATTCATTTTAAAATTTGGATCGGATTCAATAATAATATATCCCATTCCAAATTCGATCCGATACGATATCTTAATTTAAATTTTCTACTTCAAAATATATTATTTTATAATATTTATATGATGATTTTTTTATCCGTTCCGACTCTTCTTATTCATCTAAATAGATTCGATCCGTATGTGATCCGAACCGAGATAGATATGGATCGATGAGTATTGGGTGATCCAACCCATATCTGATATACTTTCCAGCAATCCAATAAACAAGGCAAATCCAAAATTTCTGCGACCCCATTCTTTTCCGGTCATGGATGTGGCAGATGCACACAAGTGGATTCCCTGTTCTGAACTTTAGATATGCTTGTCGTGTAATCGTAACATCTATCTTATCATGTTGCCTAGGTGCTCTGACCTTTTTTGGGTATATACTTTTGACACTCGCCATGTTGTTGTGCAAGATGTAATCGGACGTAACAAATTATATTCCAAATGTAGCAGAAATGTCACGCACGATGTATGCAGACCAGTCAATCCATCTTCTTCGTCACCCTTGCAGCTTCGTATAAAGACCTCCCCAGCATAGCTCATTTCAGGTTCGGTGAGATTTTGGATGGAGTATTTAATTTTCTCTGCAGAAATCCATTTATCTTCGTTCCTCCCTAGCAACAAAGTGCTTTGTCGTGCTCGATTAATAAGTATGGGCCGCTATTGAAGAGAAAAGTTAGGAGAAGAGGGGAGGGCGTAGAAGCCAACTCAAAGGAGCGATCAAGAAAAAACTTCTCGCCTATCTTTTTGTCATCAGGCCTGCGATCGAGCCTTTACAAAAGGTTTCAGCAAAGAATCAGGACATCTAGCGAAAAATAATAATAGGAAATCGAACATAGATATAATGGTTTTTGTTCCTTTAACACCAGTTTTCTTCGGGGAAAGATAATCTTTCCCTTGTTCTCATGTCCATCTTTCTTTATTTCTACCATTTTCTCAATTTGAAGGTCGAGAATTCCCCTATTGAATTAGGGACGATCCCTGCCACCACGGTGGCAGCCCAATGGTAATGGACTTGAGCTCCCCACCCTGCCCAACCAGCCGAGATTCGAGTCTTGAGTAAGTGCCAAAGTGAAATGACTCGAGACGATCATTGTTGACAGCTTTGGCACGAGGAAGACTAGGAGCTATTGTCTGTTACGTTGGTAATTACGGTGAACGGTGGGAAGGGTTAAGCATCGGCATCCTGTATCGAATATTTCACCCATGGAAAGAGCCTCGTCAGAGGAATTGCTGTCTCGATCTCCCCCTCTTCCCATATTTGTAACCAAAAAAAAAAATAATAATAAAGTAGAGACGATCCCTTATTTGCTTGTTTACAAGTTAATTTTTCTCTAAACAATTTTATTTGGATATGAACCAACACTTGAAAATTTGATGTACGTTGTATGATAGATCTGCATATTAACCTACGTCATTTATTGACAAATTTTAGCCAATCTACATCCCAAGAATATTGAGTCCACTCTACCGTGCCAGTGCCGGCTCAAAGGTAAGGCCACTAAAGCAAGGGCATTAGGCCCCAACTTGTTTTAGGCCTCCAGGCCCCCTCCCTCTGCCATCCATTTGCACCGTATCCAACCATCCACCTACGAGCACGAGAAGATGAACGGCACTGAAGATAAAGATGGAGACGATGAGACAGGAGACGACGAGCAGGAGCGACGAGACAGGAGTAGGTGAGGAGGCCTTGAGGCGGAGAAGAGCGGTTGCCCGTCGGGCCGTGGGTGAAGAAGTTGGCAATCCGGACAGTGGGGTCGTCGGAGAGCTTGCAGAGGGAGGCCTTGAGGCAGGTGAGGACGACACCGACGAGAAGGCCATCAGAGGCACTGGTGGTACCACCGTTGATGGAGAGGATGCGGACCCATCCCACCATCCAACAGTAACGGTCTGACTTGAGGGCGTCTCCTGATCTTCGACGGCGGACATTCCACGCTTGAGGATATCTCCAGCGGGGCGGAGTTTCTGGCTTCCGACGGCACCGCGGCGGGTTTTCGGCTTCCGACGTCTGAGCGACGGCAAGGAAGGCGAAAGGTCAGAGTCTCCATGCACCGGTTTGTTCTTTATTTTTTTTTCTTTCATGAGTCGCGACACACGTGGCAATTGGGACTGGCAATAGCGTGGTCAAAGAATAATGCTGCATTGTTATTTTTTTTAT
>KE505804.1:74526-92186 GCA_000441515.1 Elaeis oleifera
AATATGTTGAGCCGCTCCTGTACCGTGCATGGTGTCAAGTGTCGTGTTCTTAAGATTTGAATTATAATTCCATACAAACTAAACATATGCAACACCTTGAGACATAAGGCTCAATAAATGTAACACTTAATAGGGAGCAGAGGTCTTGGATTTTAAAATTGAGTTGATAATAATATCCCTTAGGGTAACTGATGATGACTATTTCAGAGTTTTAAACTCATGCACAACCTATATCTTAACAATAAAACTCATCACTAGTTCCGAGTTTCCCTGAAGACCTGGCATAAAGAGAGGTAAAATAGTGGACGATCAGATTATGGCTACGATATTAAATATTAATATTATAAACAATTTGATCAGAAGAATACATCAACTTGGTTTCTCAAAAGCTAAGCTCCAGTAACATACAAGATCAACGCTAAACCGACATAAAAACACTGAAAGTTAGGTCTAGCATTGCATCACATAGTATAATCTTTTATTTTAATTTGTGGGCCACAGGGGAACCATTCTCTTTTATTTTTTCCAGGGGTGGGGTGCAGGGAAGTGTATGGGGGGACCCTGTAATAAACATCTCACATGCCATGCGTACTGTACCATGCACCGCACAGCCAAATACTGGTGATATTAACACAAATATTTTGACCAAATAAGTTCTTCGGGTATAGACATGTATCGCTAACAAATAAAAAGCAATGTTAAACTAACATCCAGGCAATATAGTAAGGCCGAAAAATGAGGGCTGGCATTGAGAAACTCCGAATTACAGGGTTCCATTGGGCGACTCAGGCAGCAAATCACATTCTCTTGCCCCCAATTCACATTTTCTTCTTCATCATTTTTGCTTTTCTTTCGAGTAATTCTTCTTTTTCATTTTTCATGATCTGGTTTAATGTCAGTTTAGCAATTTTTTGACATGCACATGTTGCTTAAGTTACTAGGCACAAGTAAATGGATGCAACGTTGTCCCCCAAAGAGGCCCATAGCACCATATTCTTAATGCAAGAGGACCATCTAGTTGATGTCTGGGTGTGAGAACCCAATAGACTCTGCTGCAAATAGTGGTATTCCCAATTATAGTCACACAGGAGCGCCCCGCGCTTCTTTAAATATCAATCTGAAACTTTTGACCAACCGTGCAAGCACAGAAATCATGCATGTAGGAGAACAGTACTTGCAATGGGATTCGATCATCGAGTAACATGCAAGCATGCATGAGAAAATTCAGTACAGCTTCATAAGTTACACTACCAAAACATACATGGAAACCATGTTATATGAACTTTCCAATTACATGATCGGATTGATTTTTTTTTTTGGTGTATGGCTTAATACTGACTCACACACACATCCTGACATAGTTTGCTTTCATGTCATTTGATCTCCTGCTATTTTTTTTGCAACAAATAAACAGATGGCACGGAAGAAAACAGCTTGTATTTATAGAACAGAAACTATGTTTCTCTTCGCTCTTTACTCACCTTGCTAACCTAATCTCTATTATTTCGAATAGAAGCATTTATAGCCCAAGCTCAGCCAAAGCAAGCGTTTCTCATCTAAATTACATAATAATTAGGAAGACAAACTGAATTATACAAGAAAATAAGAAGACAAACATAGGTGAATACCGCATGAACTTTGGGTCCCGGAGCTGCCGGATCGTTAGGCGGGCGCACGGGCGCAGCGTGAGGCGGTAGACTCACCGCGAGGGCTCGAGACCACGCGACCTTCCGGCTCCGGCTCCGCGTTGAGATCGAGGCACCGCGGGTCGACTTCTCCGTCACCCTCTCCACCGCCGCCGCCGCCTCCTCCGCCTCCGAGCTACCCTTCCCACCGTCCTCGTTGCCGGCGCCGGGACCCGCGAAGTCCTCCCGCGCGAACGTCGGGCTCCACCGCGCGGCGACCCGCATGGATCCATCCGCCACCTCCCTAGGCCGGCCGACCCCGCCGCCATCGATGTCGACGGCCAAGCACCGCGAGACGTCGCGCATCTGGCGGAGGATCGTGAAAAATTCCTCCACCTCCTCGTCCGTCACCGCCCGATCGCCCTCAACGCCCCGTGATCTCGACCGGCGGTCGTCGCCGACGCCGTCCGCCGCCGCTTCCGCTTCCCGGACTCCATCTCACGGACGCCTGACGGTGTCTTCGTTGCCGTGCCGGTGGGAAAGGGGTGGTCTGAACTCCGAAGTGGATGGCGTCGCTTCGCGTCTCACACACACTCTTTCTTTGGGGAGGTGGAAGGAGGACATTGAAAATTTCCCATAATTTAATGCTTCCAATCTCCCAAAGGAATATAGAAATGTAAAAAAGAGAAAGCAACCACATCTTGTACCCCAAGTGGGTTTGTTTGTGGGAAAATTGCTGACGTAAGAAGAGCTAAATGTCGTAACCTGGAGATTTTATTTTTTTTTAAAAAATCTACGCTTAGAATCTTACGTGAGTGTTGCAAATGGGCCCGGTATGACAAGAGCATGCGTGACGACCTGATCCGTTTTTATATTTCGAGCATAATTTTAAATCCGAACGTAACCCATTATTGAATCAGTCCCTGGTGAGAGTTTTAGACCGGACAAATTGTTCAATTTGATGTTAGGATTAAGTATGACTTAAAACAAACCTAAAATGTCTTATTCGGCCGGATTTGTTATTCAAATCAAGCATCTAGCCATTCTTTCATAGCTAAACTACAATAAATGATAATTAATTATAAAATTATTTTAAATAAAAAAATTGAAAAGAGCCTATTTAAATTTGAATTTTTGTTCAAAAGATTTTAATTCGAAATAAAAATTTATCAAAATAAATAATAAAATTGAATGTCTAAATAATAATTAAATAAAATAGATAAGAGATGTAGTTGTTCTGATGAAAAATTAGAATTAATGTAAATTAAGATTATTTTATAAATTAGAAATATATTGGGATGAAGAAGAAGAAAGTTTATATGATTGGACTTTTTTTTCAGATTGGGCCAGATTACATTTGCATTGGGCCGGACCTCTTGTTTCGGCCTTATTTAGACATGGATGATATACGAATGGAAATAGATTAGGATGGATTAAAAAGTACATGATTTAGATTTGATTAAAATTTAAATTGAATTCAAATTTTGAACCTAACCAACTAACGTGTTTATTGAATATTGAATGGATCGAGTTTTGTCGAATTGGGATTATCGTTCAAATCCTAATGTTATTAAAGGGTGGCTATCGTTGAAGTTGTTGACGTGACTTGAAGGTTATATATCACTGTTTTAGATTGTAGAGCCACTCTAACCCTCTCCTATTGCTCGAGCCTTTCTCCCACCCTAATATCTAAAATTAATAATATATGATTTTTTTTCTAATTCTAATCTGACGGTGTATTTTCCCTCAAAATGTTCTTCATATTCCGCATATCCATTTTTAAGATAGATTTCTTCAAGTATAGCTGATTAATGACAGGACGAAAATTAAAAAAAATGATTTTTTCAAACAATTTTTTCCTACAAATTTAGAAGGAACTAGGAATTATTCTGCAGAAAACTATCCGAGCAAGCCTTTTTTTTTTTTTTGGTTAGAATACTTGAGCAAGCTTTCGAGGGAGCCCTCTGCCGACTGCGACATTTCGTTGTTTTCACCACCTACCACGTGCCGTTCTCACGTGATCAGGCAGGACAGCTGTCCGCGTCAAGGTTCACGCGGAGCAAACCATCCTCACAAAATTCCGTTTGCTGTTTGCTGTATGAGCACAAACAGCCAAGCTTCAACTGCATTCGGTGGCTCGCCGGTGAGAGTCGCCAGAGACTCTCCACGAGGAGCGAAATCGACAACGAACAGTGAACCCGGCGCGTTGCGCCTGATGAGCGGCGGACGCTGTCACGATGACGCCGATACAAGACGCCACTCGACCGGTGGGCCCCGCTCTAGAACTCACCAGAAAACACCGTTGGCCTCGAGGACGTCCGGTCAAGGTCTCCTTAAAATAACGCAACTTACGTAATAAAATTGACAAAGGAAAACAGACAGACTTTGTGACGGTGACCACCGACCACGGCGGGTGGGAGTCGGTGGTGTCGGCCCCAAAAAAAATTCCTGCCATTCGTTGCTGTAGGCCCCCAACACAAATCCACGCGTCGAATGTCGATCGGCTCATACAGATCTGAGTCCATTATTTCGCGTGCGCGTCCGGTACATCATCTTCGGCACAGTCTCGAAGAATAATGGCATCACACTTTTCTATTTATTAATTATGAGCTTCTGCTTTCCATGGTAAATGTTCGGCCCCTAAGCCAGGTTACCTGCATCTTCTTTGTGACCTTTAATTATTCGCCGTACTTCATGATTCTTTTTTCATTGTACAACGTCGTTGGCGGTACTGTAAATTGGCCTTTCCATAATTTTGAATAATAATTGGCAATTAGATTAAAAAATTATTGAGTTAATCTGAAATTACGGGCGTGGGACGGGCATGTTTGTTGCTTTGCTATTTGGTAGTACGTCGTCAATGGATCGCACCACTAATCTATTCAATCAATCAGATCTTTCATCTTCGAAAACATATTCATTGTAACAGTAATATTATATTAAATTATAATAAATTAATAAAAATTTATATTTTATCGATCATCATATATTTCATCAATTTTATATATAATATTTTACACTATTTTTTTATATTTCATCTATTTTTGACTATTGACTGATTTGTTATAACGTAACGTGATACCATCGTTGCAACAAAAACTTATACCTGATTTATGAGCGAAGGTTTACAATGTGCTAGAGTTATATATACCATTTAACCACGTAATTGTTCAAACTTCTTAGCAACAATCCCAAATAATTTTTTTTAAAATTTTATTCATAATGATCAAAAAAAAATATATATTTTATTATTAGAATGGATCATTCACTTATTTCTCGTATGAATACATCCAGAAAATTAAAAATAAAATATCTTTGAATGATCGAGAATTTTATCAATACCAATCTAAAACAACAGCTCTGAATGATTTGCAATAAATACAACCATCTAGTCAGCCAACGAGTTCATCTCCCATAAGATGTATATGCAGTGAGATTCGCACAATCGATCAATAAGATCACTGTTGCGGTCAATCTCCTTTAGCGTCCATCGCCGGTGAAGAGCACCTGCAAAATAAATCCACACTGACCAAAATTGTATCCGACGGAGATCCTCCAATGCTTAAGTCAGTAGAGAGTAATGAACAATAGATGAAGAATATTTGAATTGACAGAGTTTCAGCCCAGAATTGTCTACCAATACTGTTCAATTACCTCCCTTTTATAGATGTTCAATTCCGATCCTATGGGCATACCGAACAACTCCTCGTATACCAACGGAAGAATCGCTATTCAATCTGGCTTATGGAACAGAAGCGATGATCCCATTTGAGATTGGATTACCATCAGCAAGGGTGGAACAATATAATGAGCCGAGCAATTCAGAATGTCGGAGAGCTGAACTAGATCTACTTCCAGAAATCCGACAATAAGCTTAAGTTCGGATGGTAGCATATCGACAAAGAGTAGTCCGATATTATAATTCAAAAGTTAAGTCGAAGATCTTCTATCCAGGAGACTTGATCCTAAGAAAGGCAGAAGTCTCAATGCCTTTAGACCAAGGAAAGTTATCTTCAAATTGGGAAGGATCTTACAGAATAATTGAGAAACTTAGATCGGACGCATATCGGCTGGAAACTCTTAAAAAAATAGCTATTCCTCGAACATGAAATGCTGACAACTTAAAGATGTATTATCAATAAAGTTATTCATATATATAGTGCTCAGAATGAAACATTGAATTTCAGAATTACAAAAGTTTCGGCCAACTACAAAGTGATATTAGATCGATAAATGGACAGTCAATTTTCATCGACTATATTTAATTTTTCATTATAAAAATCGACACATCAATTATATCTTGATTTTCACTGTAAAAATCGATATACCGACTATATCTCGGTACCGACTATATCTCAACTTTTCACTGCAAAAATCGATTCTAATTGAACAACCATTTACGTTGATTTAGCATTAACTAAGTGGAATACTATGCCAATATGATCCAGATCGAATTGAAACTATACCGACTTGACTACGGTCAGTCAAAATATATTCGACTTGCCATCGTTTATCAAATAACTAGACATACTGACTTGACTACGGTCAGTCGAAGGATATTCAGCTTATCACCGTTTATCCTAATATCTAAAAAATAAAGTATGTCAATTGATATTCGATTATCGAATAATTCTATAATTACTACCGAACATTCGACTTGTTATCGATATTCGATAATCAAAGTACGATTCTACGATATTGCAAGTACATAGAAAAAAGAAAGAGTTTGCACTTGAAAAGTTCTTTCATTCATTGAAAAGGAAGTTATAAAAATTAAATTAAAGTCTGAATATAAATTTTTTAATTATAAAAAAAATAAAAATACTACATCGATCACTAGTTATTGTCTTCATCTTTTTGCTTCGACGAAGCATCGACGACTGGAACAGCTTCTGGTGCAATCGGTGCATCATCTTCGATCCGTGCAACGTCTTCTTCAGCAGCTTCATCTCCCAAACTAAGAGGAATGATGCTGCTCAAGTTCAAGTCTGGATATAATTTTCTGATCGCATCTCGACTGTCTTTGTACCCGATGCGGTAGGATGCATATCCACCTTCGAAAATTTCTTCCTTGAATTCATCAGAATTCTTAAAGTTCTTGACGGCTTGGTTCAAGGCTTCTCTTACCGACTCTACTTTAGCTCTTGCGGAGGCCAACTCAGCATTGGCCAGTGCTAGCCTTTCTAGGGTGGCTCGATACCTTCCGTGCTCTGCTTCCAATTCTTTAATGCAGCCATCCCTCTCTCGTCGGAGTCGGTGGATGGAGTGCTCTTTGCTCCTAATCTAAGACTCGAGGGATGAGATATTCTGACGAGCTGACTTAAGTTCGACTCCGGAGGATTGTAGGTCGACCGTCATTCGGGTGATCTGCTCCTGAAGTTTCTTCTCCCGTTCAGTTACCACCTAGAGTTGTTCGACGACGGTATTCTTTTCGGTGGTGATGGCCGCCACCTTATCCATCCAAGACCGACGAAAGTTGACAATCTTCTGGCAGCCACTCTCTAGAATGTGCATGTCATGTATCCACTGAAAGCAGAAAATAAATCAAGTCAGATCAGATAAAAAAAAGATATCAAAAAACTTACCCCTAGTATCATCGAGTAAAGGAAAAAATATTTCAGCGACAGTCCGATTCTTCCTATTCTCCCGATCAGTCGGGAGAAGGGTAGCTTAAATGAGCCGCTTGGCCAATGCCGAATTAGCCAAGGCTGATTCACCCTCGGAGATCCGAATGTCGAAAAGAGTTTGAAGGCCTGCAGACGACCCGTCATCGGCTGAAGTCGCTGGTGCCTTCCCCCGATCTCCAATTGACAGACCAGTGCTTGAGAATGGTGGGAAGTTGGAGCTCGATTGTGTCCAAGAACGTTCCGTTGGAGGAACAGCTGGTGCAGCCGCAGACTGCTCAGGTTCGGCTGTGACTCCCGCCCCTGTCCGAACCTCTGCTAATGGAGCCACCGATGGTTGCTGCAACCCCGTCCTCTCCTACCATCCTATTTTCAGTAGACGACGTCTCAGGAAGCATTGTCGGGCCGACAGCGCCAAGACTGGCTCAAAAACTATCTCTGACAGAATGTCGGATTCCCTCTCCAATACCGATGGAGTAGAAATTCAACCCTTCTTCGACGGTCGAGAGGGTCTAGCTTCAACTGCTGCCTTCTTCTTGGCAGCATGCGAGCGGATATCTGCAGCCGACACTCGTGCTCTTGGCTGCATAGCTGCAATCAAAATAAGAGATCAGTATAAAATTCAGAAATAGACAAGAAAGACAAAGTAACTGATTATGTTATACCTAAAGAAGTGACCGAACTAAGCCTGACATCGTAGAGAGTTTGTTCAGTCATCAGCTCTCGCTGTGAGGGAACTGCCATATCCTTCAGTCAGAAAAATCTTTCGATCATCGGCCTCCACCTGACTGTTCTCATTTAGACCAATTCTTGGATCACCCCAGCACGAAGGAAAGCCCCAGGGAGAAGAAGAAGAAACAAAGAAAATTGGTTCTTCTATTCATGAATGGAGGATAGAAGATCGATGATAAAAGAAAGGCCTTTTCTCGGGTTAAAGAACCACCAACCCTTGACCTTCAGATGAGGACAAAGGACGAAGAAAGACCAAAATAGGGAAGGATAAAAAACAGTCGGTATAAACTAACACAACAGGACAAAGCTGATGATCAATTGGATGGGATTTGAGACAAGCTAAGCAGGACAGAGGCCATAATAATCGAGAAGATTCTGGATGAACTCCGAAATCGAGAATCGAAGACCGACCCGAAGGTCCTCGATGTAAATTACGACTTGGTCCGAAGGAGGAGAATTCACCCGATCGTTCGAACCAGAAGCAAAAGATGATACTGCTCTGAGATACGGTACTGTTCTCGAAGCTGTTCAACATTGGATCTGGATAAGGAAGAAGCTTCTGTTTTCGAACTCGAAGGAGAGTCGTCGGTCGGATTTTCGATTGACTATCGCAAGAAAAGAAGCTTTTTACTAGCCATGGAAAATGGAGAACTAAGAAGAGAAAAGAAACCCTAAAGAGAGAAAAAGAACTTAAAGAGGAAGAAGGACTCGACCTGAAACCAAAGATGGAGTGAGAAACAAGACCTTGGAGCTCCTAATACTGGGCGACCTTCCAGCAGAACCTTCTGTTGCAGAGGATGGCGACAAATGCAAAGTAAAGTCTGGATGAAAGTGACTTCATATATATAAGACCCCCCATCAACAGTCCGGATGAAATCGATCGAATCAAGATTCCTCCTGATGTCGACACGTGGCGATATCAAGACCGACCATTGGTTGGACGGTTCGACGCACCTGCTCCTAGATCATGCCACCTCATCGTTATCTGCATGAACAGCTCCGATCCAATGATGTTTGGATACGTGGTCAAGATCTACTAGTCAGAGTTAAATCATTCGGATATCCTGGGTGCTGAATTATCTTACTGAAACGACAGCCCAATGATGATTTGTAGCTATTGAAACAACAAATAGCTGGGGATATCTTGTATTCCAAAATCATAAAGGCCAGCAGCTGAATCAGGGCTCGAAGCAGCACGTGATATGACAACTCCCTTCGTCCAACGTGACTGACCACGTGACAATATACATGTCAAGCCATCTTGAATTTGAGAATGGGGGCAACTTTGGGACAATTCAACCGACCCCGACTCTGACTCTACATCGGTCTTATGAACACAATACTCCGACTAACAATCAGTTGATTGACCAACAGTCGGCTATTATCAACCAACAACAGACAACCATGACGACTCAGTTAATATCCGACTGATGACTATCGGTATATCAGAGTCACCGTCCGATGTTCATTCGAATCTCCACAACTCCCGATCTACTACTATATCCAACATATAGTCGGCTTATCTTCCCACGATCACATAAGGTCGGAATGTGCGGAACCTACACATCTAACTGTTATAAATGGTTATCGACTATGTGTCACCATCATTAGTGGGCATAAATAGCCCATTAACTCTATGATTATGATCCGATAATTTAGTACCATAAAAAGCAGTATCACGTGCTCAACGGTTACATCTGAATCATCTATAAAAAAAAATAATTAATAATATTAAAAAAATTATTTGGATTGAAATTCTGTCAATTCAAATATTTTTATCTACTATTTATTATTTTAATTAATTTAAATATTAAAAAATTTATCGAATATAATTTTAATGAGGTTAGATTTTATTTTGCAGATACTTTTATCCATAACGGACGCTATAAAAGTTAACTGTCCCGAGCGGGGAGGGGGAGGGTGTGTCGTGTCACCGTTAGATTTATTTTGCAGATGCTTTTTATCCATAACGGACGCTATAGAAAGTTGACTGCAACAATCACTGTGTCCCGGGCGGGGGGGATGGGACGTGTCACTTTATACGCACCTCAGTTCTAAGGCACAATCGTGGCCAAACCATCTTTTGATGTACGAAAAACCTACCAATTTGCACGGTCATGTATGAGACCTTATCAATTTGCACAAAATCCAATGTGTTAGTTGCTGTGCGCACGCAATCATCTTGTCCCTCATCTAAATAAGTTATTTTAAAATTATACAACTTAAGAGTTTATTTCCATGTTTTATGGAAATATCTCATGAGAATCAAGGCTGTGGCCCACTTGTCTATATTTTTAAAGATATGCCCAAATCCTAGCCTAAATCCTAGCTTATGGATTCGTTGGTCTGCAAAGAAAATACGTAATGAAATTTATTTTATTTTTATTTTTTACATGATTTGCATGGAGAGATGTTTAGTTGATATAAGCCATAGTTAAATGGATGGCCCAATCTATAAGTTCAATAAGAAATTTAATGTAATCTTATTAGATGTGTAAAGTAAATCTTTAATACTCATAATTTCTAGTTTTTATATTGAACAGTATTTTAATTTAATTTTGTAATATTTTTCTGTCCTTGTTGTTATCACCTAGCTTTCTTGTCAATTTTTCTATACGACGATCATGATCAATTTCTTTCTCCTCCAATAAACTAAATTCTATCTAAAAATTCTTCAATTAAATCACCCTTGGTCCTTTGCTCAAATAATTCTTTTTTATACTTAATACTAAATTTATTTTTATCTTATAATTTAATCAAATCATCCTATATTCAAAATTTATAACAGCCACATGCATTTTCACTTGCATTTTAGCCAGTCGTAATATATATATATATATATATATCTTAATAAGCTACTTATTTGTCATAAGAGTTATTCAATAATGTAAGTATGAAGCAAATTTTTCATTTATTATTTATGATTATAATATTTAATCAAAATGATAACTTTTTGAAAATGGCAATTGACAATTATTGTTTACTCACCATAGTTGTATGTTAGATTTTAGAAATACATTTACGAAACAAGAAGTGAAAAAATTGTAATATCAACTTGATCTATCGTTGTAGAATCACGAAAGATAACACATGATACATCATATATGAGTTGTATGTATAGATGCCATATTGCTCGCCACTGGGCTGTTTGATCAAAAGGATTATTTGGCAACTCAGATTCACGGTCCGAAGAAAATATTCTAATCATTATCGATGCATTCAAGGAGCAAAGCAAATTAACGCGTGCAGCTATAGTTGTGAATACTTGCAGCTATCCTTGATTCATCTATTTCTAACTTTAGAGATATTTACAATTTTAATTTATGGATTTATTTTGCTGAGGTGGTGAACAAACAAGGGAAATTAGATATGAGCATTGAAATTACTTGCCACCGTTGGGAAGTGTAAAGAAATACAAATTGTGACTTCTGAAGAAGCTAAAACTCTCACGAACAAAGGAAAGATGCTTTAAACCAAAAAAAAGAAAAGGGAAAGATGCTAAAATTGAATTGTCTAAAGCGAAAAAGGCGTCACATGGCTCACCACTACGCCGAAACACCTCTATCTCTTACCAAAAAAAAAAAAAAAACCCCTCAACACCACTACGCCGAAATTACTGTGGGCTGGCTGAAACCGACGAACATATTATATGCTTAAATTAAAAGTAAGTTTTTTAGTAATTTAAATTATTTAATGGATGTATTTAATGTGCGCATTAATCACCACCTCCACTTTCCATCTGTACTTCTTTCCACTTGCAAAATGGTCAAATGGTCAGAACACGTTTTTAAGTTTCATGGAATAAACATCTATAATGAAGACTACGATGCAAAATGTGGTCCAAATCCAATCATACTGTCAAACTGTTATAAAGATATTAGGAAAAAAAAAAAATGGTATGCAGGCTTACCTTTGATGGAATTGAAGTCAATTATGCTTGTCCAACTGATCATATCTCTCGGTTTAACGGTCAAGGAATTTGAATTTTAAATAAAGCATTCTTAAGTATTAAGATCCAGCCTGTTCTTTTTTCTCTCTAGAAATAGGAAATAGAAGAAGAAGCATGTAAGTTGATCAGAAAAAGTCTGCAATCAATTTAAGATTCTAGACGGTCGTAAGTAAAATGTTTGACATCTTATACCTTATTGCATGCAGTCTGACTTCTTTTATTATAAATTGAGATCCTTTTCTGAAGAGAATATTTAAGAGAAATCGGGTAGTTGGAAAAATCAGAAGCCATAAATCTTGCAATATCAAGATTTTCAAGGAGTCAATAACCAACTTTTTCAAACATTTCTTAAATTAATTAAAACATCAGCCATACTCTACCTCATTCGGTACGTAAATATACTCCAAATTTTTTCCAAATATTAGTTCATTGCTCCTGCCTAATCCAGCATGATGTCCGTATATATGTCGCCTAGTTAATTAAGTCAGATAAAGCTCTATGGTGGTTTTAATTGGTCCTACGTTTCGACAATCCCATGCCATTAAGATGTGGAACGCGTATGACCTGGAATCAATGTAATATACATTATTTGAATTAGAGTAAATAAACGAAATTATACGTCTAAAACTTTATGTAATTTAAACAATAGCCATTTACTATCAAATATGTCAAACAAAGAAATTAACATTGCTCCATTTATTTTCGAAAACATGGAACAGGCTCCGAGCACCACCATCTACCATGAACAGTCTTAAAAACAGTGGTGGAAAAAAAAAAAGCGAAAAGAAAAACCGATTTACCAAAAAACAAAGAAAAACCGATTTTGCACAGCCGTGGTAGCAGTGAAAGTTCCACCTGCCGCACACCGCGTCGAGTACGCATAAACGCGATCTAGGACGCGACATGCGCGGTAGAATTACCGCTCGGCATCCCGAGATCCATCTCTTCGGGTGCCGGGTCGGCGTTCAAATCGAGCCGCCCCGGGATCGCGTTCTCCGCCACCCTTTCTTCCGCCGCTGCCGCCCACCGCTCGCCGCCTCCTCCGCTGCCCTCATCCTTCGGTCATCCCTAACGTTGCTCCCATCCTCGAAGTCCTCTCTCTCGAACCTTGGCCGCCACGTCGACTGCCCCTCCGCCGCTACCCTCCTCTGGACGCCAGCGCCGCCGTCACCGGCCTAACGGGAAGCACCTCGCCGCCTCCCGCAGCCGTCGAAGGATGGCGAAGAACTCCTCCACCTCGTCGTCGGTCACCGACTGATCCCTCTCCTCCTCCGCTCGCGCCCGAGTCCTCCTCTTCTCCTCTTCGCCGTCTCCGGGCCGTTCCTCGTCGCCGTGTCCATTCTAATCGGTGCCGTCAGTTCACGGCGTACGCTCCCTCTCTCCTCTACAATTTGTGGGACTTTTTTCTGGAAGGTGACCTTCCGATAGGCTTGGGCAAGAAATACCAAAGCGACGGGGTGGATGGTGATGACGTCGCCCGGTCGCTGTGGATGACGTCGTCTCATGACGTCAGGCCCTCAATGATGGCACCCATTGGGTTGTGACCCCCGTCTTCTTCCCGTTGTTCCTGCGTTGGGTGCTGGATCTCGTTGGCAGCGCTCCCGTTGGTATTTCTCCACCGCGATTAACATCTGCGCCGTTGATCGGTGGTCGTTGGATCAAAATGATGGCCGTTTGATTGGAAGATGAATAACAATGTTTGAATTAGATGAGTTTTACGTGTGATAATGTCTGAATTGACAAGGCATAACATCATCCATCAGGAAAGGAAGAATGCACGATTATTGTTGAAATTCAACGACCCCAATGAATTAATTACATTGTGTGCCTCGTGAGTTGTATTCAAATGCAAGGCTACAGCGAATGCGGACTACAAGAGCCGATGAATTCGTGTCGATTGGGAAGTTGCATGGATTCCTACGAGAAAGTATGATACAATTATGGGGAAATGAAGCCATCTTGCCCTTCTTCGAAAGAAAATTAGCTGTCTTACCTCCAAACAAAAAAGAAAAGAAAAAAAAAATTAGCTACTGGCTTTGTTCAGATTGGCAAGTAAAATAATAGTTTGGATAAAATTTAGATTTATAAAATTATATGATAAGGATAAAAAAAAAATTTGATTTACTGAGAGTCTCGTAGGAATGATTTATTAATTTACAATATAAATGAATTAAGAAAAAAATTCAGAAACATGTGAGCATTGTTCTAAGATAAATTTTTGACCTTCGTGTTAGTTTTTATCGAAAATTCTATCCTAATTACGATTAGGATATCCTCTCGTGGAGCACAATCATAAAGACACTTGATAGTTCTCCAATATTTAGCAATAAAATGGGAAAGAGAGAGAGTGATGAAGAGAAACAAGAGTTCTTGTTGCGGCCAATCTCCGAGTGCGCCTGACTCCAGTGAAGAGCAACCTCCAAAACAGGTCCACTGACAGAAATTGTGTCCGACGGAGACCCTCCGATGCCTAAGTCAGCGGAGAGTAGTAAACATAATATTTAGTATAGATTCGATAGAGTTTTAGCCCAGATATCCCTCCCCAGTATTGTTTCCTTACCTCCTCTTTATAGATAATTTGAGTGTAACCATCGAACACGTGGGATTTCACTTATTATGGCATGAAAGGGTGGTTAACTCCCATTATCAGGCCATGATCAAAGAGTTAGTGGGCAGTTTATGCCCACTAAAAGTCATGGTATAAAGTCGTTATCCATAGTTGTATATTCTGATATGCCGACTGTGTGTCGGTAATATTGACATACCGACTATATATCGGTGCTTTAATATACCGATAGGCCATCGATCAGTGACTCTGACTTACCGACTGGCCATCGATTATATAGTCGATCGAGTCATTATGCTTTATTTGTAGCCGCCAAAGAAGTCGATTGGAAGTTACTGGTAGTTAGTCGGCTTACCAATTGATAGTCGGCTGTCCGTATCCATAGCACCGATAGAACATCGGGTGATGAACCTTGTAGACATTGTAGTCGAATCGGATCTTCTTTGGCGGTCCAACCTTAACGGTCCACCATCCGTCACCGATACATAATCGAGAAGCCGACAGTAAATTAGGGGGAGCAGGTCTGATTGTCCCAACAGCTGTGCCCCACTGCCAAGTCCAAGGTGGCTTGACATATTGGATGATGGGAGTTACCACGTGTCACCTCGAGTCTAAGACGGGTTGACATGTTGGACGACAGGAGTCACCACATGTCACTTCGAGCCCCGATTCCATGGTCATTTCGACTATAGGTATTAATGGCCTTCTTGAAAATCGAAAGTCTCTAGCCATTTTATCATTTCAATGGTCGTGCGATCATCATTAGCATATCTAATGGAAGAGATGGTTATTAATGTTGCAGTCGGATAGGCGGTCGAATCATTCGATTGTTTTGAATTTAACCAGTCGGGTGCCGCCATGCATCCAATGATAATTGGCTCTTGATGACTCATGCAGATAGTACTGATGGATCTCGATCAGGCGGTAGGTACATCGAAAGGTCTAACTGATGTTCGACTATTATATCGCCAAGTGTCAATATCTGAGAAGTCTTGATTTGGATGAATTCATCCCGTTCATCGGTAAGCTCTATATAAAGATTGTCTTCCCCATTTAGTTTTTTTTTTTGCTACAAACTCTGAGAGTCTGAGAGTTTTTGTGGGTGTTGACCATCGAGAGCTTCATTGGGGTTCCATTGGGTATTGAAAGCCTCATCTTCTTCTTCCCACCTTCATGGTTTCCAGGTCTCCAGGGCTCTAGCTTTTAGGTTGGCCTCTTCTCCTGCCATCCTTTTTGCTTTTTTTCAGTTTCTTTTCCGCCATTATCAATGGCAAGTAGCAATAGAAAGGAAAACTAAGGTTAGGGAAGAAACAGGATTGTGGACCGGGCTCCTAGTCCTGAACCCTCTTAGGGTAGTCGACTAGCTGGTTCGTTTGGCGATTCCCTTCCAGGACCGGTAGTAGAGGTTTCCTCTCTGATCGAATCCACCGTCATCCACCTCCGAAAGCAGTATCACATCTCGGAGTAGTTTTGACTGTCTCCACCTGATCTGGATGATCGGATGGTTTCCCATCCTTCGGACTATATAGCCTCTTACGTAGAAACCTTCGGACCAACCTTCATTTTCCGATTTCAGACTTTGTTCAAAATATTTTGGATTATTATAAGATCTGTCTGGCCCAACTAGCTCCGAACTCTATTCGGCTTTTTATTAGTTTTGCCTTGTTGTGCCATATGCTTCCGACCAATTCTCGGGTGTCACTTTTCCAACTCTTTTTCGTACTCCACTGTTGCCGAGAAATGGAGCCCAAGAGGGGGGTTGAATTGGATCTTTTTGAAATTTTAAAAGATTAGTACACTAAAACAATATGCTAAAGAGATTGAGTGAAGTGGGTTGATATTTAATAAAAATGAATTCAAACTCAAAAGAAGGAATGCAAGTAAATGGCATAAAAAATAAGTAAAGAGAAGTAAGCACAACAAACACAAGAATTTATAGTAGTTCGGTGCCAACCTTGCACCTACATCCACTCCCCAAGTTCCTATTTGAGAATTCAATCTACTAAATGGATTCAAAGATTACACCACGTCGGACACCTCCGATCTTTGCCTTCTAAGTAAGAACACTTATTTTTAGGTACAAGCCAACCCTCAACAATCTAATTCAGGGTTCAGATCAACCCAAATGAGTTTTGAAACCTCCCAAAACTCAAACACCCAAAAACAAATTCAAAAATACAGGGTACAGAAAATTCAGCACACAATCTCCTTAATTAAATACAACAAATGCAATAGAAATACAATACTTAAGGAGAAAAAGCTTTTGCTGTATACCCTCAATGAATTCCATACTTGATTGCAACTGGAGAGTGGTTGGTGAATTGCTTAAATGCTTCTATTCTCTCTTTTAGGGCTGAATATGCTTTTTCGGATTTGAACTTTAGAGCTTGCAAAACCTTATAATTTCCAACTTCAAGAGAGTATTTATAGTTGCCATTTACCCTTGAGAATATCTTAGAATTGGTTTAGAACTGTTGGAGTGTGTTTAATACGTATTAAATACACAAAAAATGGACTAAAAATAAGCCGTTACGCATGCTCGTCGGAATGGGACGTCCCATAGGGCATCCCACTGGCATTGGGACATCCCATGGGACGTCCTAATAGCCCAGACAGAAAGTTCAGCTTTCTGTTTTGGTCTCAGGATCTCAGAGATCGTTTGGGTCATCCCAGGTGGATCGTCCCACTGCATGCCATGAGCCAAAATGAAGCGTGCTGACTGTCCAACGAAAGGGGATGACCCAGATGGGTCATCCCATTTTATTCAATCTAATTTTCATGCATTTAAGGTCCGAAACTTATCAGAACACTTTCAAACACTCTCAAGTGGATTTAAATCAATTTGGACACTCTAAAAAGCCTTCAAAAATTTTCTAACTTACTAAACTTTAACTTTTGACACACTTAATAAAGCTTTTCAAACCCAATCTCTTAGACTATCTGAAACATCACAAAATAATCTTCAAAGATAAAAACACATTAGTAGTCCTCTCAAATAGTTTGTGATCATCAAAATTAATTCTTGGAGCAACAATCTCTCCTTTTTTGATGATGACAAAATATTTGAGTATTCATAAAAATATCTTTAAAGCTCAAAAAATTTGGATTTGTGAAGCACTAGAAGAATTATGTTAAGAATTCGACATAGAAGATCATGATATACA
>KE505804.1:123428-142890 GCA_000441515.1 Elaeis oleifera
CTTGATCGGAGGGAAGGAATGCCAAAACAAGGGCCTTTGGGGGCTTTTTATAAGTATTTGGGGGTTACAAGGTTTTCAAAACTTTAGATGTGGGACTAAGAGGCTTTAGAGGGCTGCTAGGGGGGTTTCGACCTAACTTGACCCAATTGAGTCTTCTTTCTTCATTCTTCAATTTTTGAGCCAATTTAACTCCGTTTTACGTAAAATTTATGCCATTGGAATTCTCTTTCCTTGCTCTTTCTATTGATGACCTCTTCTTCTGCAAAAGATAATAACAAGTATCAATTTCTAATAAAGTTAGATAATTTAGATATTAATTGATACTTTTTATGTCAATTTGTGACATAAATCATCAGCCCTTCGGCAGTCAGAGTTATTTGGGTTTGCATACTGTTCGACCCTCATCGATGGTAGTCTGATCTCCAATAAGATCACTGCTTCCATTTCATATGCAAGGTTGAATGGTGACTCTTCTATTGGGATGCGAGGAGTCATCTGATAAGCCTATAAGATCGGATGTAACTCTTCTACCCATAAGTCCTTGATTTCATTCAGTCAGATTTTGAGACCATATAGAATCGTTCGATTTATCATTTCTGTCTCACCATTTGATCGCGGATGACCGACAGAGGTGAGTTTATGCATGATATGAAGTTTTGTATTGAACTCTTTGAACTTCTGATTTTTGAATTGTTGACCATTGTTGGTGGTGATGGTATGTGGCAATCCAAACCGACATATGATGGACTTTTGAATGAGATCTTCCATTTTGCCTTCACTGATTTGCGCGAGGAGTTTGGATTGCATCTATTTAGTGAAGTAATCAACGGCAACCATCAAAAACTTTCTCTGATCAATCATTGGAGGAAAGAATCGAGTATGTCGATTCTCCATTGTGCGAATTGCCATAGTGCAATAATTGATGTCAACTAGTTACCGGTTGATGTTGTATGTTAGCATATTTTTGATATGTTTCGCATCTCCGAACATGCTCGACTGTGTCCTTCCTCATAGTTGGCCAATAGTACCTCTGTCATAGAACTTTGTAAGTCCGTAATTTGCCCCCCAAGTGATTTTCACAAATTCCTTTGTGGACTTCTCGATGAGCATAATCAGCTTCGGTCGGTCTCAAGCACTTAAGGAGTGAAAAGAGAATGACCTTTTGTATAGTTGTCCATTCATCAGAACATACTATGAAGCCATCCATCTTAGTCGTTTGGCTTCTAACGAATCTTCTGGTAGAGTCCATCAGATAAGTACAGGATGATCGGATCTATCCAACTTGGTTTATCATTTATTTGTTGCACTTCATCGACCTTATCGATATTTCGAGATATTTGGCTAGCATTCAGTCGAGTAGATTAGAAGAAGTAGTCGCCAGTTGAGAAAGTGTGTCGACGCATGCATTTTTATTTTGAGAACGTGGGAGATCTCAAAATATTTGAAGGTATGAACGAGACCTTTTATCTTTTGAAGATACTTCATCATGATCGGGTCTCGAGCTTCAAATTCTCTTTTAACTTATCCGATGATCAATTATGAGTCGGTAAAGACTTTCAAGTTATCTATTCCAAGCTCTTTCGCTATCTTCAAGCTGGCTAGTAAGGTTTCATATTCAGCTTGATTATTACAAACTTTGAAGTTGAATCGAAGGACATATTTAGTCACTGTCCCTTCGGAGTTGGTGAGGATGAGACCTGCTCTACTTCCTTGAGCGTTGGATGCTCCATCAACATGTAACTCCCAAACAAATTCTGGTTCGACCTCTGGATTCTCAATTTGCTCCAACTTGTCATCAAATTTATGATCAAATCTGTCGTCGGATACAGTGCACTCGACGATAAAATCAGTTAAGACTTGAGCTTTCATTGATGGGGGTGGACGATACTAGATGATACTGTATGTCGAATTCAATGAGTTTGATCGCCCACTTTGCCATCTGATCGGAGGTATCTAGTCGATGTAAGATTGCCTCCAAAGACTGGTCCGTTAAGACGACCACCGAATGTGCTTGGAAGTATGATCGAAATCGCTGAGTCGATATAATCTGAGTGTAGATCATCTTCTCTGCCTTTGAATATCTGGTCTCAGCATCATGGAGTACTTTGTTGGTGTAGTAGATAGTTCATTGGATTCGGATTTCATCTTCTCTGACAAGAACCGAACTAACTGCTTCTGAAGAGGTGCCAAATAGAGATACATCATTTCTCCCTCCTTTGATTTTGTAAGCAATGGAGGAGATGTCAAGTATCTTTTCAAGTCTTCAATGGTCTGTCGGTATTCGTCCGATCATGAGAAGTCCTTTGTTTGCCGTAAGGTCTTGAAGAAGGAAAGACATCTTTTTACCAACTTCGAGATGAATCGACTAAGTGTGGCAATCCTTTCATTTAGTTGCGGTATCTTCTTCTTGAAACTGGGATGCTTCATGTCAAAGATGGCCTTTATCTTCTCCGAATTGGCTTCATTTTTCAAATCAGCTAAGACACTCGAGGAACTTTTCGAATGTTATGCCAAATGCACATTTAGTTTGATTCAGCTTCATCCGATGTCGTCGAAGTGTGTCGAAAGTCTCCTCTAAGTCTTGGACATGATCACGGGTTTCAATGTTTTTCACCAGCATATCGTTGGCATAAGCTTTCATGTTGCATCCGATTTGTAACTTGAACACTTTATTGACCAGTCGTTGGTATGTTGCCTCGACATTTCTCAAGCCAAATGGCATCACTTTATAGCAGTAGATGCTCTTGTTGGTCATGAAAGCTGTGTTCTCCTCATCCTTGGACGTCATTCGGATCTGATTGTTCTCGAAAAGACATCCATGAAGCTCAGGAGTCTGGGCCCTGATGTTGCATCGACTAACTAATCAATCTTCGATAGAAAAGCTGTCTTTCAGGCATGCTTCATTTAAGTTGGTATAGTCGATGCAGATCCTCTATTTTTATTAGTTTTCCTCACCATTATGATGTTGCCTATCCAATTCGGATAATTGGCTTATCTGATAAAGCCTACTACAAGAAGTTTATCCACTTCTTCATCGATGACTTTCTACCTCTTTGGAGCAAAAGGTCTTTATTTTGTCTCACCGATTTAACTTTGGATCGATGTTCAACCCATGAGTTATTATCTCTGAAGAAATTTCAAGCATGTCGGCTGCCAACCAAGTAAAGACATTGGCATTCACTCTCAGTAGTTCTACCAGTTGCTTTTATTCTGTCTCAGATAGAAGTGATCTGATTTGAATGGTTTTAGTTGGATCATTTTCTCTTAATAGGATCGAGATCAATTGTTCAACTGGCTCACCTTTTTCTTCATTATCTCTCTAGTCTAGCTTATCAACCGACAGAGGGTCTTCGGGTTTGCTGCCATCAACAGAGACTATGAAGCAACATCAGACTAGTTGTTGATCTTCTCGTATTTTGCTGATCCCGTTCTTTATCAAAAATCGAATGAGTAGATGGTAAGTTGAGACAACCACCCTCAACGCATTAGGTTTCGATCGTCCGAGTATGGCATTGTAAGCCGAAGGCACTCGGACAACGATAAGCGTTAAGAGGATGGTGCTTTGTCATGGTTTGGTTCCTACAGTCAGATAAAGAGTAATTTTTTCTCCATACTGACTGCATCTCTAGTGAAGCCGACTAAGGGTGTAAAGATTTTTGAGTTGGTCAGTTTGTAGTCGTATTTATGATAAAGTTGAGTAGAATAACATATCTGTTGGGCTTTCATTATCTATCAGAATTTTTTTATATCATAGTTTGCTATCGTCGTCGAGACGATGACAGCATTATCATGAAGAGTTTGTACTCCTCAAAAATCATCATCTGAAAAAGAGATTACACTATCATGTCATTGCTTTTTGGATGATTCTTCTTTGAAATTTGCCCCACAGTCTCTCGATCGTCTGAAGATCATATTGATGACTCCAGCCATTGGTCGGTTGTTGTTTGTTTTCTCAAATTGAAGCTGAGGTTATTGGTCGGTAGGAGGTTGAGTCGAACAGTCACGTCGAAATTTTTAAAGTGACCTCATCGAATCAAAGCATCTATTTTATCCCTGAGTTGAATGCATTATTCGGTATCGTGATATTGATCACGATGAAACCAACAATACTTCCTGTTGTCGTAGCTCCTCAATGGTGCTTTCATTGGTGGGAGGTGACGGAGATATTCTTCTTCCTCAATCTCCATTAAAGTCTGTGCATGAGGAACATAGAGAGGAGTGTAGGAGTCGTACTTGAAATCAAAGTTATTCGATTTTGGATTTCGTCGATGGGATGAAGTTCTCTTATCGATTGATACTCGGCTTGGTCCAGCTGAAGCCCTGTTCTTTTGCTTCTTTTCTTTTGATCTTTTCCTTTCGAATGACGTTGGTCAGTAGCACCTTCATCTACACAAATATACTTATACGTGTGCTGAGAAGTTTGACATATGTCTGAGGGAGGATCTTATTCAAAGAATAATTAAATCTGAAACCTCAGACCCCTCTTCATGGTCGAGATGGTTATGTCCTCGTTGAGGTCTCGGACTTCAAGCATGGCAATGTTGAAATACGCCATGAAGTTTTTTAGAGTCTCTCCTTCATTCTACTTGATGGAGAAGAGATTATCAGACGTTCGTGACATTCTCCTGCTAGTGCCAAAGTGGACCATGAATGATTGCTCAACTACTCGAAGGAATGCATGCTTCTCGACTGAAGCCCAGAATATTAGGCCCGAGCAGCTTTCCTGATGGTAACTGAAAATCAAGACATAAAAGACGTCGGTTGTCTCCTGAATCATCATGAAAGCCTTATAACTCTCCAAGTGATCAATAGGATCCATGGAGCCATCATAAGGCTCTATCTATGGCATTTTAAATTGAGTTGGAATCGGCTAGTCCAAGATGCATTGAGAGAAAGGTGGAGTAGTATGGATGTTGAAGTCATTGGAAGACCCTTAGCCATCCACCTGGAGCTGGACAAGTCGATGGTCAATATCTTTGAGCTTGTGTTCATGGTCATTGAGCCACCGTTGCTATGAAAATGCAGCGGTAGAATCCCCTGAAGAACTTGAAGATAAAGAATATGAAGGTGAACGAGGCCTCTTCTCCTTGTCACTATGGCGGTGAGAAGGAGAAGGAGATCGTCGTTGATGGCGGACAGCACGGTGGGGTGATGGGATGGTGGTGGCTTGACATAGTGGGAATGTCGAGCCGATCGTCATTTCGGAGATGGAGAAACAGATCGTCGAGGGACACAGTGACTGTGCCTGGGTGGCACTGTGCGCGGTGCCGGCTCCACCATTGGTTGCTACTGTTGTTGCGTTTGTTGTTGCTGGAGGCTGTGCACTATCTCCGTTAATATTTTCACTTACTGTACTAGTGTAGTGAATTATTATGCATCCGCAGTGGCGAATGGACGTGAGGAACTGGGCTCTGCTAGTAGAGGTGGAGGCGGGGGATCTTTCCAACAGGAAGACTGTCTGACGGAGCTGGTAGAGCTATTTTGGGCTCTTGTTTTTGCCATGACTAGATTCTTTCACCCCTTTCTGACGCATCAATCTATTGTGGTCAATCCCCAAGTGTGCCTGACTCCAGTGAAGAGCAACCTGCAAAATAAGTTCATTGGCCGGAATTATGTCTGACGAGGATCCTCTGATGCGTAAGTTAGCAGGAAGTGATAAATAGGATATTTAGTCTAGAATTCGACAGAGTTTTAGCCCAGATGTCCCTTCCTAATGCTGTTCTCTTACCCTCTCTTTATAGGTAATTTGGGTATAACTGTCGAGCACGTGGGATCCCATTTATTGTGGCACGAAAGGATGGTTAACCCGCATTATCGGATCATAATCATAGAGTTAGTGGGCAGTTTATGCCCACTAACAATCGTGGTATAAAGTCGTTACCCACAGTTGTACATTTTGATAGGCCGCCTGTGTGTCGGTAACATTGACATACCGACTATATATCGATATTTTTAATATACCGACAGGCCATCGATCGGTGACTCTGTCTTACGGATTGACCATCGATTATATAGTCGATCAAGTCGTTATGGTTGATTTGTAGCCATTAGAAAAGTCGATTGAAAGTTACCGACAGTTAGTCGGCTTATCGATTGATAATCGGTTGTCCGTATCCATGGTATCGATAGAACGTCGGATGATAAGCTTTATAGATGCTGTAGTCGAACCAGTTCTCCTTTGGCGGTCCGACCTTGATGATCCGCCATCCGTTGCTGACACATAGTCCAGAGGTCCATAGTGAATCGAGGGGAGCAGGTCAGATTGTCTCATTAGTTCTCATGATATTGGACTCTTGGGGAAAGAATTAAAAAATTACTAATTTTCAGATGCCCACAGGCTAGGACTCATAATCTTTGATAGACCACGAGTAGATGCCTGTAAAATATGATTAAAAATAAATAAATAATTAAATATCATTCTGCACATGCAAGCTGAGTCGGCACACACTGTGAAATATAAAATCCATATCCCTTCAAGGCCCTCCAAGCAAAGATGGTAAAGAAAGATGGTTTATAAATGCATTGATAATTTTGTCCCTTTTCAATATGTGACTAAACTTAAGACAAAACTTTTAGGGACCTTTGGAGATAAGGCTAGAAATGGACTCGGGCAAGCCCGATGGGCTTTGGGTGAGGCTATGGATTGGCCCAAACAAAATCGGACTAAGTTTGGGCTCGAATATATAGCCCGTTCTACTTTCGGACTGGGCTCGGATATACCATTGGCCCGAGCCAAGCCCGAGCCCGATTATAGGTCTGTTTGTCAACCCACATAGTTTTCATCTTTCCTCTCCCATCCCTTCTTAACATGCTAGTACATTGAATCACAAAATTCCTCTCCTACCCTTCGACTCCACCACCATCGAATCATCCGAAAATAGAGATGGAGACAGAGACTGAGATGTCGGTGGAGGCATCCTCGAACGAGGAGATCAGGAGACGGATCATCGAAAATAAAACATCGATGGATGATCTGGATACGGAGGAGATCATGAGTCAGAAGGTCCGAAGATGGAGATGGAGACGTCGGTGGATCATTTAGAGGGAGATGGAGATCAAGAGTGGTTGACAAATCAAGAGATCAGGAGAGGCATCGGTGGATTGTTTGGAGATGGCGAGCTCATCGGGGGTGAGGGACGGGCACATGCAACTGAAAAGGAGACAGTGGGCGTAGCGGAGGGCTTGGGGGAGCTCAGCAGAGGGGTCTCTAGAGGAGGAGGCAGAGGCGAGAGGTCTCCAGAGGGGGAGGTGAAATGGTCCATGGTAGTGTATCGAGAATCTAAAATGAAGTTAGAGATGGTTGCCCATCAAGTTCGTTTCATTTATCTGACGCTGGGTTGGTTCAATTGGGCTCGGGCCAATTTTTGTCCCAAAAATATTGGACCTAAATCCGTCCCGAAAATAATTTTAGGCTTGGCTCGGACAGCCAGGATAGGGATATGGCGCAGTGTAGCCCGCCCAATTCCAGCTCTATTTGGAGGGAAGAAAAATTTTGACTTTTTTTTTCAAAACTCTAACAGTTAGGATTGTCAAATTTATCAAAAAAAAGAAAAAAAATGTTTCGGCTTCATGGTTAGAGATGGCGGCAAGATTGGATCGGACAAGATATACATAAAATCGATATATGATAGATCAACAATCTGCAACTTAAATGCAATATGTTTATTCAATAGATCAAAAAAAATTTTTTTGTCTTGAAGTAAAAAATCGGGTCCATATCTAATCATCTTATTCAACAGATAACCTAGCTCACCATGTAATGAATTGAAACAAGGTAAATAGTCAAACATTGCCACCCCTATTTTAACCCTCAATCTAGCTTTTTACGTGGGAACAGAGAATCCATTTTCGACGGATAAGTTAACCATCCTCGTCACATAAAATATAATACGTGGATGCGATGGCCAGGGAAAAATTATAGGGCTTGTCCCTCCAGTGCGGCCATCTTCGGCGCGTCAGCTCCACCAAGGGGAGCAAACTTTTTGTGAGTATTTGGAGAGCCATACAATGAATCTTGCGGGTTCAAAAACTTAGGCTTCTATTGCAAAGGTACGGATAATTCTTGAAGGATTCTTTTCACCAAACATTATCTTTCCTTCATATTAAAAAATAATAATAACATTATCTTCTCCTGCCCCCCACTATACCTTACCGTCTAATTCTTTCCTTGTCATGTACAAATTTTTCACGTTTAAGTTCCAGACTTCGATCATCCATTGCTTCCAAAGTTGACACAACGGTGCTCTTCTCTTATTGGTAGGTATCGTCGTCGTCCACTCATCTTTTTTATTTATTGATTTATTTAGTACACATTGAAAGACTTCAATATATTTACAGTCAAATCAAGAAGGATTTCGTAGATTACTTCGAATATAATTTAGGAGATCATGACTCCAAAGTCAATTAAGAAGGCTTTGGATATTCTTTGCTAAGAAAGGACGGACGTTACACCACGCGGAGGAACTTTATTTTGCTACGGAACAAAGTGCTTTACGCCAGCCTCTATGATATAGTTTAGTAGATGATTGTAATGAAGCTACCTACGTGCATTACTCGCTCTTATGTTGTGGAAGTATTTCAGATTGTCACCTTTGGTTATAAGCCGCTGACTATATGCGGCCAACTGTCCATGGGGACTCCTTTCGCAATAATATATATACCCTCGAGCATTTCACTCAGTCTACGGAGTATCTCATACATTTTCTTTATGAAATATATAAACATTTAAAATATCTGATATGATGATGTAAATTTATGAACCACAAAATTAATGCCATCAATATATGCGGCGATTTAAACTAATTTCTTATTTATTTATCTTAAATAAAAGCTGAGTTTCCACATGACAATGAACTTAAACCTCAATCCTAAGGATATGTGCAACATTCCATAAAATCGAAAATCTAACTTTAAAAATAGTAATCCATTGGAGCCTTCCCGTTGCTCCTTTTGGATAGACACCATACAAATACCATAACAAACTAATCTATAGTGAAGGAATTTTAGTAATATTTAAAAAAAATATTACTATAAATGCTTTCCAATAATTATTTTAAGAAATATTATAAAATATATAATATTATAGTACTTCATCAAGAGTACAACTAAAATTTATTATATAGTGATGGTATCTTATAGCCATTATAAGAAGTTGCATTCTATAGTAATGATTTTAAAATTATCATAGAAAATTTATAATTAAAATATGATGATGGTATCTTATAAGAACAATATTTTATGTTTAAATAAACTTAATTAATAATATTTTTAATCTATTATAGAATATTGATTATTCATCGATGAAATAAATTTTATCATTTATACATCATTATATAAATAATATTTTTATTATTAATTATTTATGATTTATTTTTATGATAAATTTGAACTGTTGCAAAGTAATTGGTTTTTTTATGATGATAATATTTTATTACTAAACATGTATTTAAAATTCTAGAAAAAGATATTCATATATTTAACTAATTTTAAAAATATGGTTTCAAACATTTGCACAAAAAAACATATTTAACCAAGAACTTAGATCTAATCCAATCTAATTTGTATTAAAAGTATATGAAAAATTTTAAATATTACTTATTTAAAATATCAAATTTTAAACTATTATATATTAAATTCCATTACTTTTAATTATGGTATAAATATCAAGAATCATGAACTATTTACTTTTAAAATATTAGAAAAAATACATATAATTATAGAATATATTAAATTATTTATATTTTAAAATATTTTAAATAACAAGACTTTTAAAATATTATATGGAATAAAATGAAGTAATTTATTTTATTTTATATCAAAAAAAAGAGGACTGGATTTTTTAAATAAATAATTATTAAAATTAAAATATCATAATATATTTAAATAAGTATATTTTATACTATAAATAAATATAATGAATCATAATTTTATACCAGAAGTTAATATTATCATAATGATTAACCAGTAAGTAACTATCCAAGAAGTCTTAAATTATAATATCTGATTATAAAAATATTTAATATTAATTTATAAAATATTTGATTGTAAATATAGCATTATAAATGTACCGACCAATAAAATTTTATATTTTTTGCTATGATTTTGATTATTATTATAGATCTTTTCCTGTTATAGTTAGTGTGACCCAAAAAAAGGATGCTAAGAAAGTTCAATCATAGCCGAGTGGTTTTTTGGATAAGATTATTGAGTTATAAATCTATTGTCATCTGAACATATGACAAACTTATCATAAGATATAGTCCAAAAGGACCATTTAAATGATGGTTCACAGCCACCCACATAATATTTGAGGACCAGAAACTAATCAAGTAAATTGATATTTTGTCAGGGCAGAGGGTAGAAGGATTTCGTTGGCTCCATTGTCAAATTACAGCATCCAAAGACCTTTGTCAGCATACATTCTAACGATCAAAGTACACAGCAAAATGCCTCTCTTGAGTTCCACATTCCTATCTTGGACAGAGTATAGCTACTGGCATACCATATAGGCAACATCCCAGAACAATCATGGGCCCAAGAAGCCAGATTGTTAAGCAACAGATTGACTCGAGAAACTTACAAAAAGAATCAGAGACAATTAAATAAATGATTAAACTGCTAAGATTGAAAACCTCCAACAAATCTCTGATACAGTGATACTAACAATTTAAACTCACAGATAAATGGTCGACAACAAACCTAATAGCTCCATCTGGCAGATGCTAATTTAGTCATGTAGTCTACTTGGCCTTGCCAGTGAACTGGCATGAGTCAAAAGGCAACTATGCTCCCAGAATATTCTAGATTAACATCCTTAACAAAATTTCTATTAAAAAAAGAAAAGAAAAGAAAAAAGATGACATCCTTAGCAATATTGGTACCTTCAACTTAATACTGAGATCGAAGTCAAGGAAGCTATTCGTTAAGAATGAGAAAAGTCATCGAGAGCTCGGCATGCCTGATGGCAACTAGGCCCATCATTGTCGACTTTTTGTGCCAGACTTCTTCCATCATCAAAGACCTGGTCAAGATAAGGCCAATGAAAAAAGTCTAAACCAAGCTCATTTACTGTGCCCGGATCACAGTTTCAACGGGCTACATTAAAATCGAGGCTTGTAAGGTCACTTAGTGGAGAAGTCCATTCGAGGCCATTGTTAGTGCAATGAGCTTGGTTTATCCATTAGAAGTCTTGTCTCCAATCCTTATAAGGGAGAGAGTGCCAGCCAGCTCCATGGCACAAAAGCAAGCCATATGGAGGAATTTTCTCACGTCGGCTTAAGAAGCCGTATTTAATTCGATAGAGACTCACTAGCTAACACAATGTCCCAGTTTGGGCGCAGGACCTCGTTAGCTAGACTACTTTGTCAAAGATGCCAACGATTGCAAGCCATGGTTCAGATGTGACCTCTCTCACCTTTGCTGTTTTCGTGCGAAACCGTGTCAAGCCCCAATGCTGTCAGCAGGGAAATCTTGTTCTGCCTTGCCTTCTCCTTGGATAATTTTATGACTCATTCTCATCTAAATAAAATACTAGATGTTTCAGTTAGATTCGTATATTACCAGTATAAATATTGTTTGGCATCTTGTCTTATGAGAAAATCCTAATTACTGTTTCTATTAGTGGTGCTTTTACTATTCCTTTTGGTTTCGGCCTTTCTTTTTCCATCTTTATTTGCACATGAATAAAATCCACATATTTATCGTCTTTAATTCCTAATTCCTATTATTTGCATATGAATAAAATTTTCTGTATTTTTATACCAGAATTCCAGATCTAAATACATAGATTTAACTATTTTTGATATATTGACTTGTGACTCTAGTGTAAGGCAATCCCGGTGATACCCGAGCTAAAACCAAATTATATCCAATTTTAGTTCTATCGCTTGTCATGGATTTAACTCATTCGGAAAGGTCTTTGATAATAATTTTGAAAGCGAGATGGTTTTACTTTTGGAAAAAAAAAAAAAAAAACATGATGCAAATCATGATAAGATTTAGGATACAATAAAATACTCTTAGCAAATGTGTAAAGCATTTGTCAATAGTATCTTAAGTGGAGGTGATGGAATCTCTTCAATTATCGGAATTTTTTCCTTATCCTTTGGAATTCGAATTCTTAAATTCTTTCATTCATAATTTGAGAAGACCGAATATATACAATCTCGGACTCGGTTCTTTCTTCCTTGGCGCTTGCTTTACGTGCATTTTTAGATGTATATAGATGACGAGGATTGCCAGGAGATAAACCTTGTCGAGTGGAAGAACAATTTGTTGACTTGTATGTAGGTGCTAGCGAAAATACAGTAACATATGAGGTCGAGAAGATCATACATCTTGTGCTTATTTCAATGAGACTGTTAAAACAATAAATAATACTTCTAGCTAGTGCTTATTCATGGGGCTGCTTCAGTGCATGTGGAGAAGCTGGAAGCTGAGATTATGAAAGAAATACTTTGGTGGCTGAGAACCTAGGAACGAAATTAAAGCCTTCGTTCTTAGGTCATGATTGTGGTTGTTTTGTTTCGCTTGAGCATCTCCCTTTTTCTTTTACCCGCACTTGAACATCTCCCTTTTAATAGCCCACCAAGTATCTTATCAAAAAAAGGCCTAGTTACAAGCCCATTCCTCGGCGATCTGGACTTCCGGCCCATCATAGGGAGAAGATTCGTGGATGTGGGAAGAGAGCAAACTATCTCAACGCTGTGCATTCTTTTGGCATTTCATGGACATAGTGCCACCAACTCGGGTTGTCTAAAAGGTAGAATGAACAGAGATATGCTTAGTTGCTGCACTTATATCCGATAATTCTCAGTTTGTTTCGGTCCAGGGATAGGAGAGGCTGGTGCTTCCAGTATTGTGCCAGCATAAGATATTGGGCTTGTGCCTGCCCAGTCCGATGATAGGAAGGTGACCAGCTCCATCATAAAATTGCTGAGGATGGCTATTGCAAATTTATCGAGGTCATGAATCATGATGAAGATGGGACTTGAATCCAAATCTTTGGTATTAATATCAAAATATCTAAATACAACTTTCTTGGCTGGAAAATTATCATATAAAAAGAGGAGCTTCACCTTTATGGAGGAATATATGTGCTACACTAAAGTGGATAAAGCACTTTCTCATGATGAGTGGATAATGGTTGTAGCATTAGTTTTTTATATGACCCGTAGCTCACTAATGTCCCACCGAACAAAAGGGCTATGCCCATCAATTAACATATGCTAGGATCACTGGAATTAAATTCCAAAGGTGATTAAATTGGATGGAACGTGGGATTCCGAAATTTTGGATTAAATCTTTCTACTCGATATTGCTCAAACTGTTAAGGAATTCCTTTTCTAAAAGTCAATGTGAAAACAGGGTGGTTTAGAATGCTTAAGGATCATCTAAACTGAAGATTAAAGATGTGATCAGAGTTGTTCAGCAAGACCAACAAGAGAATGAGAGGAAGAGTCTTACATGGGTATGGAATTCAAAGTGGTCCCTAGAGTTAAAATATATATTCATGTGGAAATTGGGTTGGGTTGTCTCCTTTGCAAGGCATTCCTTCGTTCAACGGGACTTGTTGTTGGTCAAAATGCTTTTTGTGACTTGTGCCAATCATCGATAGAGAATCCACAATATTGTCCCTTCCATTGCTATCATGTGGCTCAAACAATAATTTTCTATTACTTTCATTCAGCTGCTCATACAAACATGCTCAATTAGTTCCCCTAATGATTTCAACAGAACACTAGTAGCTTATACCGCATGGGCAATCTAGATCAGTAGAACTAAGCTACTTTCCAAAACAAAGAGAGTAATCCCGTTAACAACTTTAATTTATGCATCAACTTGCAGAGAAATACTTTATTCATATGTCAAAGTTAACTGAAGCCATCGATCAACGGAACTGGGACATCGACAGCTTTGTGAGCTTGATTAGCTCTTATCCAATATTGGTCTCTTGGGTACCCCCTTCTTGTGGCCTGATTAAAATAAACTTTGATGTTTCTTTAAATAAAGGTACTGCTGAGGTGGGCTATATTATGAGGAATCATGAAGGTAATATGCTGGAGCACGGTGATCTCAAATAGCTACTGCACCGACAAAGCTACAAGAGGCATGAAGTGCTATAGTCATGGTACTTCACTATTTCAAATTCAAGGCAGTATGGCTGGAGGGAGATTTAGTAGGGGTTATTAAGTAGATTTTTAATATTAAATAGCAGAGTTCCTTCACCCACTACTCTTGGATATTAAATACTCCTTAAATTCCTTAGATGTCTTTCTGGTTACTCATTATTATAAAGAAGAAAATCCATCGGCAATAATTTAGTCTAGTTAATGGTCCATATAGGTTTTCTTTTGTTTCCTCATTACATTTTGAAATAAGGACAGTGGCATGATATAACCACAAAAAAAAAAAAAAGAAGGAGAGAGAGAGAAAAGAAAAATAAATAAATAAAGGAGTTACCAACATAACCAGCTGGTTATATTTAAGTTCCTAAGTGACATATGTCATGAGCGGAACTTATATATAACCTCAATTTGGAGTGTGCGGCGAATACCTTGTCTCGTTTTCAAATGCAAGTTCTCGTGGCTGTTCACCAGATTGCTCGCAGACCAAGAAATGAAATGAAAAGAACAAAGGGGGGGGGGGCGCCAGTTTAGAGAAATTTTGATGCTCATTGGATTGTTCCATACAAATATGATACCAACACTTGCCCTTATTATTTAGTTTCCCCAATTCCATGAGCGATTACAATGTAAACAATATTACTGATCCACGTACTTAAATTTTCAATTATGCGCTTAGACAATATGAAATATATGTGCCATCTTTAATATATCATAGAAAGTACATTTTGACTGTTAGATTCTTACATGATATATTTAAATATAATTGGCTGGCAATTTATATGTAGTTCTTATAATTTACATTTGGCCTAATTTTGATATAATTCGATCCAAGCAATCTAATGGGTCAAGAGAATGAATCATAAAACTGAACTAAATTGAGATGAATGAATCCAAAATATTGTCCCCTTATAAATATAAAGAGAAGCGAATTTGCTCAAGGAGAATTTTGACAATTACATTTCATGTTTAGTTGCTACACAAAGCATCTAATATTTAGTCCAGTGTATAGTTATTCTGGTGTTTTGCATGTATTTATACATGTTTTACTCGTATTATTTATGTACACTGTTCAAAGTATACAGTTACATATAAGTACATTCAAAGACAAATATAAACATTATAAACAGCTATCAAAATCAAAAGTGAAAATTTAACAAGAAAGATTAATTGTAAAATAGCTGTCAAAACAAATGATCAGTTGTTGCTCACCTTTTTGCTATCCAATCTAATCCAACCCATTTGCAGCTAGCTAGCTGCTAAAACATTCTATTTAGTTTATGGGTTGAGCAACTTGATCATTGTTCAAATTATCAAGTAACTACAAGTGCAAGTAAATATTATTTCATATGAAAGAAGAAACGGAAGATCTTGCTCGATATCAAACTATCTGTTTATATATATACATATATATATATATATATATATATATATATATTTTTTTTGGTAGAACTGTTCATAATTTATTTATGGACCAGCTATCAGTCATAGTTCAGCTGAATGTTATTGTAAGTGTAAATTCTTTCCTTTTTTTTCTTCTTTTTTTTTTTTTTGGTAAGTTGGAAAACCAACACAAGGAAACAGTTAATGAGAGGAAACAAAGCAATAGAAAGGAAATACATAAGATCCAGGGAAATTATGACCCTCTAGGGTGAAGAACACCAAATGTATCCAAACAAATAGTTTGAGATAGAGGAGATAGAAAACCAGATGATGAATGGAATTGAAGATTCTCTCATTGAGAAGACAACCAATCCACCATAACATTATCCTCTTAAAATATATATCTTATGACAAAATACTCCAGTAAGGAGGACAAGTGGGAAATGCCGTGCAAAAATAGAATAGAGGATTGAACTTAAAATCTACTGAAATCCATGGCACCATTGTGATTGAGTCACTTTCAAAAATAAGCCGTCTATATCCCAAATGAAGAATAGATGCCTTCATCCTCTCTCATGCACCACAAAAGGCTGAACTGACTGCAAATCTTCTTGTCCGTGCCATAATCACGTTTCCGTCATAATTTCAAATAATGCAACCAACGCCGGCACTATTATGTCCAAACGAGCTATCGAAGTTAACCTTCAGAATACTGTAGGGTGAAGGCATCCAACATACCAGCAAAGGTTGAGTAGAGAGGGGGTTACAAGAAAAAAAATGATGCAATTGGATAGTGGGTTGACATGGCAATTTATTCCTTAAAAAAATTTAAAAAAAAAAAAAAAAAAAAACCCGACACCCATGTTCAATTAGTTGCCAAACAAATGGGTCTTTATTTGACATGTTCAATGTTAAATTTTCAAGAAAATTAGCGCAATCTCGGCTCCAGGCTGCTGTCACGCAAACTATAGTTGACTACTATAATTTCGTCGGTGCCTACCCACGCTACTTGCTCACGGGACCTAGGAATGGCATATACTATGCACAGGCGGTGAACAATCAGCGGGGTGCTTTCAAGGTCCAGAGGATTCTCTTTGCAATTTGTGCCCTCATCCAAAGAGACTCGGGTTGTATGTTTCAGGTGAAAGAAGGATCCATCTTTCTTCGCATGAATTCATCATCCAGTCATCTGGTATATGGGCCTCAAAGTACTTCAATTTCTATATAGATGATCCAACGATGAACTCATATGAAGAAAGCTGGATCGTTCTCTTGCATGAAAGGTACCATCCAAGTTCTATCAAAAGTGATCTATTAGCAGGACCATCACATCTAAATGCTCCTTTTCAATTCCACCATTATGGTTTGCTCAAAAATTTACAATCCTCCGGTAACTTTCAGCTTTTAGCTCGGACCCATCCACTACAAAGTGAAGGGTCCTTTTCTCTTCCCCGTGGCCCTTCTTGTTTGTCCACTAAATGAATCCCTTTTAAATTTTAATCAGTACATATCGGTACAACATACCCACGCTAGCACACTGAACAATGTCGACAAACCCCTCGTTATCCGTCCTTAATCATATCATAATCTATTAATAATTATCTTTATATAAGCTAAACTTTCTAAACTAATCCTAATCTAAATCATCCAGATACTATAAAAAATAATTTAAAATTAGAAAAGTACACCTCGAGTCACGTCTTCTCAGGGACGATCATGATTAAACCGAGCACCGTCTTGAGGTGGGGACACGTGTTGCACTGCTCACGTGGCAGGGATTAATAAAGATAAAGCACAGGCTGAGGGACCGGAGCGGGAGATCGCACGCGTGTCCGAAGGATGGTCTCGTGTTCACACGAGCAATGGACAATAACGCCGTTCCTCCCAAGAGAGGCTGTGGCTTCTTTCTTCTTCTTCTTTGGACGTGCGTCCATGACGAAGTGTTCCTTCCACCGTCTGGTAGAAAACCGCAGAATAATATGGTCAGGACCACTTGGATCATGGACCACTTACAATCCAATATCTTATCTAATAGGTTAGGACCATATATGGCCCAAATTGATTTCTTGTGTCACGTAAAGTTTGTCTTGCAAGAAGAGCAAAACATCGATATAATAGAAACATTGGCCTGTTACAACACTGCCAAATTCCCCGAAGGCCTTTAATTAGGATGCTGTCCCCTTTCTCATGCATCATCCCCGCGTTTCAAATTTCTCTGCATCATCGATGGTAACGGACACGAGAGGAAAGTAGATGACAAGCTCATGTCTTTAAATCATAATTAGTCACGATTATTATTTTCAATTCTATCATTCACGATATTTTAAGAAACAAATTAGAATCTTGCTTGTCATTCTAATAAATCTAAAATATTACTATTTTCCTAAATAATAAGAAGGAACCAGAATTATCTGAAAAGAAATATTATTTTGGGGTCCCAAAAATACGATTGCATAGATATACTGGCAAAACAACTTTCTTTTCATCTTTCTTCCTTGCTATGAAGAGGGCCGGCTCTGGGGCAGATCAAACTGAGCGACCGCCCCAGATTTCAGGTCCTGCATTGATATTTCAATGAGATGCAAGAATGACTTTTTACAATATTATAATAAAAAATAATTAAATAAATTAATGATGAATTTTATACGCTGCTTAACGTATATATCTATAAAAATTATTGCACGTAGATTAATTTTTTAATGACAATTAATATTAAATATATTAATTTTATAAAAATATTTATTTTTTCATTTGATTCTAAATCTAAAAATGTCAGGATCCATTCCGACTATGAAATGAAGTTTTATACGCCTTTCGCATCCTTCCCATAAGCCAAAAATGCTAAATATGAGAATACAGTTTGGGTATCCTTGTATAAAACAAAATGAAGCGGGAGTTCTCGAAAGATACTGGGTTGATATTTGGAGTAACCAATCCCTATATTTTAGAGATAACTAATTACTTTTGAGAAATAATTCACCTTATCCCTAAGTATTAGGGATTAACTGCTTCTCCGGCCATCCCATCTCCTTTCAACAAGTCGACTTCCAAAGATTTCTCCCAAGGACGTGGAACGTCCAAACAGATTTATAGGCTTTTGGACTTGGAAATGGGTCACGAAGAACCAAAACCAACCAAAACCTATCTTGTGTCCATGACTTAATGGCAGGCAACATAAGAACCTAAAACGAGCCTTGATTGAAGGCAATTCATTCATTTCATTAATGAAGGCGAACTGAGGCAATAAAGCCATAATTCAAGGCAGGAATATATATAACGTTCCTTTCCTTCTTATATCAGTCCAAAATTCTTGACTTAATGTACCCCAGCGACCCGTCAGAAATCGTTTTGTTTGCTAGCCTCGTGTTGCTGCTTTGGGTGTGATGAACCCTCGATCCTCCAAGATAGGGCAGGGGTCCTCTTCGGGTAGGGCCCTTTGGGACACCATCACATGCAAACGCTTCACATGCGTGGGATGAGGTGAAGTAGATGTCTCGGAGAGCGGCATACCCGTTAGGGGCTCTATATCTACCGCACTCGCCACTGCTCACTCCCACGCCACCCAACACTTGTGGCAGTGCCCAAAACCCTCTAGTGCTCTCGCCCATCCCCCCTATCTCTCTGTACTTAGGAAGAAAGGGGACGATGCTCTCTTCCTTCACTGCTCTCCATCACCTCTGGCTATGCTATTTCACCTTCCTTTCCCTTCAGCTTTGTGCTAGAGCCCTTCCTCAGCAGGTTGGGTATGGCTACCGTTTGGTCTCCCTACAAGAGAGCTCCAGTGGAGGAGGGCTGATAGGATATCTCCAAGTGAAGCAGAGCAGCACAACTTATGGCCCTGATATTCCCATCTAAGGCTTTTGTCAAGTAAGCAAAAGAAGAAATAATGGAAAGGAAAATGAACTCTATATCTGGAAAAAAAAAAAGATTGTATTTTAGTTTGGTTCTTTATTGTT
>KE505804.1:162069-179226 GCA_000441515.1 Elaeis oleifera
AAATAAGATCCTAATAACCCTTGTCCAAGCATCCTAAACTTCTAAAATGCAAGTGAAGGCGGGATGAAATCCAAGTCATTTATTACAACTAAGAAACTTTACCAGCCCTGTAAAACTGTCACCGTAAGTATTCGATGACTCAAGAAACAATATTAGGTCGACAATATTATTTGATTTACAAAAGCGGCATTTGTCTCGTGGATTCATAAAATATGACAATTTGGACGTGACATACCTCCTTGATGCACAAACTACGAGCATGCTAAAAACTGGATCGTGGAACGTTGCATGCGGCATGCATATCATCTTGCTCTGGAAATTGATTTTAAAAAGTCCATGGAGAATTAGTGATATTTTATGTTCTAAGCGATGCAAGAATTGCAAAATCACTTAAAGACTTTAATATATTTAAAATTAAATCTTAAATCAATGGTAGCATTCAAGCTAATAAGCAGTAGTGACTTATAAGCCCAGGCAATCATGTTGGCAAGCAAACTAGCTTGGCTGAAAGGTGCCGGCATTACTACTACTCTAGCTGGACTCAATGAATCAAGGCACAAATTTTTACAAATGTGTATGGGCATCCAAATAGGCTTTGTTGCGGCCAACTCTCAGTTATCTATTGTCGGTGATGAGCACCTACAAAATAATATCCTCACAGATCGGAGTTGTATCCAGCGGAGATCCTCTGATGCCTAAGTCAGAGAGAAAATTGGTGAACAGTAGTAGATTTAAATATCAAGAGTAGCAGAGCTCTGACCCAAAAGTGTCTTACCGGTGCTGCTTTTTACCTCCTTTATAGATTAATCTGATGTAACCGTCGAGCACGTGGTCCCACTTTTTATGGCGCTAAATTATTGAGCCATAATTATGAAGTTAATGGGTCGTTCAATCCCACTAATTGCTGTGACACATAATCGATAACCGTTCGTAACGGTTAGAACATGTTGAGCAGACTGGCCGACTATATGTCGGTAATATTGGTATGTCGATAGAATGTCCGAGTGACCATCGGCTAGTAGTTCTGATATGCTGTCGGTCTTAGATCAGAGATTGATCAAGTTATCTGCTGTTGATTGGCAATAGCTGGGTGTCAGTCAGTTCGCCGACCGTGAGTCGATCTCAACTGGTGCATAGTCAGAGTTGTACGTTCGGTCGGTCGGCCTTTGTTGAGTCAAAGTCGGGAGTCTGTTGACTTGAGTCGGGGGTCGATTGACTTACTCCAACAGTCGTCCCCCACTTTCAAGTCCAAGCTGATCCAACGTGTTTCATCATGTGGTTTATCACGTTGGACGAAAAGAGTCATTTCGTGTCATATCGAACTCCGATTTGACTGCTAGCTTCTTCGGGATATGAGCGATGGTTGTTTTGTCATTTCGATAGAGTACGGAATCATCATTAGACTGTCATATTGATAGGACGATTCAGTATCGGATGTCAGTGTCAGACATCATTTCGGGAAGACGAATCAGCATCGGACGATATGATTTTGACAAGTAGATCTTTGCCACGTGTCCGAACGTCATTGGGTTGGAGCTGTTCATGCGGATAATGGTGATGTGGCTCGATCTAGAGTAGGTGCATCGAACCGTCTGATTAATGATCGGCTCAGATATCACCACGTGTCAACATCTGGTGAGATCTCGATTTGGATGCTTCGATCCTGACCGTTAAAGGATCCTATATATATAAGGTCACTTTCAGCCAACTTTTTACTTTTCATTTGTCTTCTTTCCTGTGGAAGCTCTGTCGGAGAATCATCCCAGCGTCTAAAGACTTCTTTGAGTTTCAGGTTAAGTCCCTGTCTTTTTGAGTTGTTTTTTGTTCCTTTTAGTCTTCTTCTTTTCGATGGCTAGGGGTTCCTCCGGGGATGGTCGGTCGGAGAATCCGATTGATGACTCTCCATCGGACTCAAAAGTGGAGGCTTCTTCACTTTCGAAATCCTCCACTTTCGAAATCGAACGTCGATCGGTTCCAAGAGCAATATCGCATCCTGGAACAATTTCAGCTTTTTGTCCCTGATACCGACGGTTGGGTGAACGCCCCTCCTTCGGGCCAGGTGGATTTTTATATTGAAGATCTTAAGGCGGGTCTTCGATTTTCTACTTCGGAGTTTGTCCGAAATATTTTGAACTACTACGGTCTCTGTCCTGCCCAGCTGGCATCAAATTCGGTCTGGCTAATAATCAGTTTTGCTCTGTTATGTCGGTTACTGCCGATAGAACCTCATCCGTCCCTCTTTCGTGCCTTTTTTGTCCTCCGACCTCACCCAAAGGCCAAGAGTTGGAGATTTTTCAACCACCGAAAAGGCCTCTCTTTCATTACCAGTCTTCCATCGTCCATCTATGGATGGAAGAACCAGTTCTTTTTGCATCTTCCTCTCTTCCTTGGAGCTTTCCTTCTCGCTGGGGCGATCCAAGAACCGGCCGCAATGATAATAGTTGGATGGAGGTCGGCAATCGAGAGGACTTCCATCGACTGAAGGATATGGCGGTCCCACCGCAGAGGGAGCTTATGACCGAATAGACTCTTTATGACGTCGGCCTTAGTTCGGTCACCAATCTAGGTATAGTATAGTCAGTTTCTTTCAACTTTTACTCTTCCTTTGTTTGTTTCTGAAGTGTTGACTTTTGTTCTGATTGCAGCCATGCAGCCGAGGGCACAGGTGTCGAACGCCGACATTCGTCAATACACTGCCAAGAAGAGGGCAGCATCTGAGGCTGGACCTTCCCGACCACCGAAGAAAAGTCGAGCTGCTGCTTTGACGTAGGCTCGAGCTGTTGCTTCAACGTCGGGTCAAGCTGCTGCTTCAACGCAAGATCAAGCCACTGCTTCAATGCCGGTTGAGGAACTCGATGTGTCATCCGCATCGGTTCCTGAACCGGTCCTGACATTGTCAGCTCCGACAATACTTCCCACTGTGCCGTCAGAAGAAGGAGGGTGAGAAAAGGGGCTGTCATACCAACATCAGTAGCTCCGCCAACCGAAGAGGTTCAGGCTGAGATGGAGGTTGCACCCGAAGCTGAACAATCTACAGCCGCACCGGTCACCCCTTCAGCAGGCATTCTTTGGTGCAGTCGAGTTCAAGTTTCCCCTCACTTTCGAATGTGGGGCTGCCGACAGAAAATTGGAAAAAAGCTCCAATGTCTCGACGGAAGATGCAGCGTTGGAGGGCCACACAGTCCACTTCAACCTTATAATGCCTGGAGATGAGTCGGCTCTGGCCAATCCGGCATTGGCCAAGTGGCTCCTCCAAGCCGCTCTTCTCCCAACCGACCCAGAGAGTCGAAGAAATCAGACGATGGCCGAGATGTTCTCATCCTTCTACCCGACGATACTCGAGGTAAGCTTTTTTTTTTAAATCTGATCCGACTCATCTTCTCTCTATAGTTGATCCATGATATGTTCGACTTGGAGGCCAGCTATATGAAGTTCGATGACTTTCGTCGGACATGGATGAATAAGGTGGCAGCCGTCGATGCTGTGAAGATGGCTGCCCTTGAGCAACTTTAGTTGGCAGCTGAGTGGGAGGCCAAGCTTCAGTAGGAAGTCTCCCGATTGACTGACGACTTGAAATCTTCTAGAGCTGAGCTTGAGTCGATTCGTCAAAATATTTCTACCCTTAAGTTGTGGGTCAAAAGTAAGAAACACTCCATCCACCGGCTCCGACGGAAACGAGACGGATGCATTACCGAACTAGAAGCTGAATGTGGACGACATCGGGCCAACCTGGAAAGGTTGGCACTAGCCGAGGAGGAGTCATCTTTCGCATGAGCCGTTGCTGAGTTAGCACGAGCCGATGCTGAGTTGGTGAAGGTGGAAGCGAAGTTGGTGAGGGAGGCATTGAGTCGGGCGATCGAGGACTTCAAAGATTCAGAAGAATTCAGGGAAGAAATCCTTGTAGGCGGATTCGTCTCTTATTACGTCGGATATGAAGACGGCCAAAATATGGTTAGAAAATTATACTCGAATCTCGACTTGAGCAGCATTGTCCCTCCAGAGTCGGAAGACGAAGCTGCTGAAGATGACGTACTGTCGGCTGATGGAAGGACACCGACAATGCCAGAAGTCATCCAAGTCCCCGAAGCTACTCCAGAGCAAAGAGATAAGGACGGTGATGAAGTTTGATCGATGTAGTTTTGTTTCTTTTGTAATAAATACTTGTAATCGAACTTCGATCCAATTTTGTAATCTCTTTTGATAATGAATGAAAAAACTTTTCTAAGCCAAGATTTTTTGCCTGATTTTTGCTTGTCTGCAATGCAAAGTAATTGTTTAACTATCGAATATTACACGACGAACCGAATGTTTGACGGAAACTTGTAGAATCATCTGTTAGTCATGTAATTCTTTTGACATACTTTTAAAAATTAAGATAAACGATAATAAATCAAATACCTTAGGTCCGACGTTTAGTCGGGCTTGTATGTCAAGTCGTTTGATAATCGATGGCAAGTCGAATATCCTTCAACTGGCCGTAGCCAAGTTGGTATTATTTCAATCCGATCTTGATCATATTGGCATAATATTTCACTTAGTTAGGACTAAGTTGGCATACTAGTCTTTCAACTATGATCGGCTTTTACAGTGAAAAGTCGAAATATATTTAATATCGAGACATAGTCAGTACTATGGCTTTTATAGTGAAAGCCAATATGATTAATGTCAGTTTTTACAATAGAAAATCGAGATAAATTTCTGTGTTGAAGTATAGTCGGTAGTTCGATTTTTACAGTGAAAGTCGATATATAATTGATGGTTGATAGAAATCGATCGTTCACTTATCGATTCAAAATCATTTCGTAGTCGACCGAGACATATGATTTTGAAATTCTGAAATTCTTCTAAACAATGTATATATGGCAATTTTATTGATGATACATCTTTAAACTATCAGCATTTCATGTTCGAAGAATAGCCGTCCCTTCAAGTGTCTCTAGCCGATATGCATTCGGTCTGAGTGTTTCGACTATTCTGTAAGGTCCTTCCCAATTCGGAGATAGTTTTTTTTGATCCAAAGTTTTGAGACTTTTGCTTTCCTTAGGACCAAGTCTGCTGGCTAGAAGACCTTTGGCTTGACTCTTGCATTATAGTACCGGGCTACTCTTTACCGATATGCAGCCATCTGAACTTGAGCTTGCTGTCAGATTTCTGGAAGTAGATCTAAATCGGCTCTTCGATATTCGGAATTGCTCGACTCACTGTACTGTTCAACTCTTGTTGATGGCAATTCGATCTCAAGTGGGATCATTGTTCTGTCCCATAAGCCAAATTAAATGATGATTCTCCCATCGATATACGAAAGATTGTTCGGTATGCCCATAAGACTGGATATAGTTCTTCCACCCAGAGGTCTTTAGCTTCATTCAATCGAGTTTTAAGTCCATGCTGAATTATTCGGTTGGTTACCTCCACCTCACCATTCGATTGTGGATGACCGACTGATGTGAGTTTGTACGTAATATAAAATTTCGCACAGAACTCTTTGAAGTTCTGATTGTCGAATTGCCGATCATTATCAGTGATGATGGTGTGTGGCAAATCGAATCTGCATATGATTGATTTTTTAATGAAATCTTTCATCTTACTCTCAGTGATTTATGTCAGAGATTCAGCTTCTATCCATTGGGTGAAGTAATTGATAGCGACCACTATGAACTTCCTCTGACCAGATGCCAGAGGAAAGGGCCAAGTATGTCAATTCTCCACTGTGCGAAGGGCCATAGTGCAACAATTGACGTTAGCTGGTTGGCCGGATGATGTTGTATGTTTGCATATTTCTGGCATGGTTCACACCTTCGAACAAAATCAGCCGCATGTTTCTTCATGGTGGGTCAATAGTATCCTTATCGTAAGACTTTATAGACTAGAAATTTACCCCACAAGTGATTTTCACAAATTTCTTCATGGACTTCTCTAAGTGCATAGTCGGCATCTGTTGGTCTCAAACGCTTTAGTAAGGTAAGAGAGAACGATTTTTTGTAAAGATGATCATTCATCATAATATATTGAGAGGCCGTCCATCGGAGTCGTTTGACTTCTGAGAGATTCATAGGGAGAGTTCCATCAGTTAGATACTAGACGATCGGATCCATCCAGCTTGGTTCAACAGTGAGTTGTAATACCTCCTCAACCTTGTCGATATTCGACTGTTCGAGGCATTCAACGAATGTCCGACCCAGTGAATTGAAAGAGGTAGTAGCAAGTCGGGAAAGTGTGTCGGCTCGAGCATTTTCGATTCTCAGAATGTGAAAGATCTCAAAGTATTTCAAGGTTAATATAAGATCTTTCACCTTCTGAAGATACTTCATCATGATAGGGTCTCGAACTTCAAACTCATCCTTGACCTGTCCGACAATTAATTGTGAGTCGGTGAAGACCTTCAGACTATCAATATCAAGTTTTTTGATGATTTTCAAACTGACTAAGAGCGCTTCATATTCGGCTTGATTATTTGATGCTTTGAGTTGAACCGAAGGACATATTCAGTAATTATCCCTTCAGAATTTGTAAGAATGAGACCAGCTCCACTACCCTATGCATTAGATGCTCCGTCGATATGTAGCACCCAAGTCGACTTTCAGTCGGGTTCGAAAGTCGGGGTCTGCTTTATTGTATCATCAGTTTCATCCTCTGATTTATTGTCGGATATTGTACATTCGGCGACAAAGTCGGTCAGAACTTGCACCTTCATTGATGGACGCGAGCGGTATTGTATGTCGAATTCGCTAAGCTTTACTATCCACTTTGCCATCCAACCTGATGTGTCAAATCGATGTAACATCGCCTTCAATGGCTGATCTGTCAGGATCACAATTGAGTATGTCTGAAAGTACGGACGAAGCCGTTGTGATGATATGATTAGGGCGTAGATCATTTTCTCCACTCTTGAATACCTTACTTCGGCATTGTGAAGCACCTTACTACTGTAGTAGATCGGTTTCTGAATTCAATTTTCATCCTCTTGGACAAGCACGAACTCACTGCCTCCATTGATGTTGCTAAATAGAGATACAGTATTTTTTCGACCTTTGATTTATAAGCAGAGACGGAGAGGCCAGGTATTTTTTCAAATCTTCGAAAGACTGTCGGTATTCATCCGACCATTAGAAGTCCTTTTTCTGTCGCAAGATCTTGAAAAATAGCAAGCATCTCTCAGTCGATCTAGAAATAAATCGACTGAGTGCAGCGATTCTTCCATTGAGTTGCTGTATCTCTTTCTTCGAGCTTGGGTGCTTCATGTTGATAATAGCATTTATCTTCTTAGGGTTGGCCTTAATTCGTCGTTGTGATACGAGAAATCTGAAAAAATTTTCGAAAGTCACCCTAAATGCACACTTAGTCAGGTTCAACTTCATCTGATGTCGTTGAAATGTGCTGAAGGCTTCTTCCAGATCCTGAACATACTCTAAAGTTTAAGGACTCTTCACCAACATGTCGTCCATATATACTTTCATTTTTCATCCGATTTGTGTCTTGAAGATCTTATTAACAAGTCATTGGTAGGTGGCTCTAACATTTTCAGACCGAAAAGCATCACTTTGTAACAGTATATACCTTTGTCGGTTCCAAAGTAGTGTGCTCCTTGTCTTCAAGCGCCATCCGAATTTAATTATATTCGGCGAAGGCGTCCATGAATCTTAAAAGTCAATGGCCTGAAGTTGCATTAACTAGTTGGTCAATCTTCGACAATGGAAAGCTGTCCTTCGGACAAGCTTCATTCAAATCTGTATAGTGGATGCAGATTCTCTATATTCCATTGGCCTTCCTCACCATCACTATATTGGCGAGCCAATTGAAAAAAGTAGCTTCTCTGATGAAGTTTGTCGTGAGGAGTTTATCGACCTCTTTATCAATGACTTTCTATTTTCGAGGGCAAAAGATCATTTCTTCTGTCTCACCGGCTTGACATTTGGATTAATGTTGAGTTGGTGGGTTATTATTTTCGAAGGAATGCTCGGTATATCGGTAGTCGATCAAGCAAAAATGTCAGCGTTTGCTCTCAATAGATTTATTAATTGTTGTCGCTCTGGATCAGGTAACTGCGATCTAATTTGGACCGTCTTTTTAGAATTTCTTCTTTTAATGGGATGGAAACTAGTTGTTCAGCCGGTTACCCCTCTCCTGATTCTCTCTTTGGTCTAACTTGTCAGCGGATAGAGAGTCTTCAGGTTTATTGCTTTGAGTGGAGACTAAAAAGCAGCGTCAGGCTAGCTGTTGATCTCCACGCATTTCTCCGACTCCATTCCTTGTTGCAAATCAGACTAGTAGATGGTATGTCGAAACCACTGCTCTCAATGCATTAAGGCTAGGTCGTTCAAGTATGGCATTATAAATCGAAGAAACTCGAACAACTGTGAATGTTACAAGAACAGTACTCTGCAATGGTTTAGTTCTCGCAGTTAAGAGGAGAGAAATTTCTCTTTCTACAGTAATAGCATCCCCAATGAAACCGACCAATGGCGTCGAAACTCTTCTAAGTCGATCAGTCAGTAGTCGCATTCGGAACAAAATCGAGTAAATAAACATCAGTCGAACTTTCATTATCTACAAGGATTCTTTTTACATCATAATTTGCTATTATTGCCGAAACAACAACAGCATTATCATGAGGAGTTTGAATTCTCCGAACATTCTCTTTCGAAAAAATTATTACATCATTGAGTCGTCGCCTCTTCGCCGAAAGTTGTCCCCCAATTCGATCGTTCGGAGATCATGTTGATCACTCCTGCAGTCGGCTGATTATTAATAGCCTCCTCAGTTTGCGGTTGAAGTCATCGGTCGGTAGGAGGTTGAGTCGATGGATCTCTTCGGTACTTTTCGAGGTAGCCTCATCGGATCAGGACCTCTATCTCGTCCCTAAGCTGGATGTATTGTTCGATTTCATGACCGTGATCACGATAGAACCGACAGTACTTCCTCCTGTCACAGTTCCTCGAGGGTGCCTTCATCGGTGGGGGGTGCCATTGGTACTCTGCTCCTTCGATTTTCATGAGAATTTGCACATGGAGAGCAGAGAGAGGAGTATAGGAGTCATACCTGCTGTAGTTCGGCTTCGGACTCCGTCGTCGGGGTAAAGCTCGCTTTTTGAAAGGTGACTGGCTTGTTTCGATTGGAGCTCCACCTTTCTTCTATTTCTTCTTCTGACTCTTGCCTTCTGTCTGGCGTCGGTCAGAAGCAGCCTCGTCCGTGCGGATGTACTTATACGCATGTTCGAGAAGTTCAGCATAGGTCTTGGAGAGAGTTTTGTCCAAAAAATAGGAGAATCTGGATCTCTTCAGACCCCTCTTCATGGCCAATATGGCCATATCTTCATTGAGGTCCCTGACCTCAAGTGTGACCGTATTGAAACGGGCTAAAAAGTCTCTTAACATCTCAATCTCTCCTTGTTTGATCGAGAAGAGACTATCGGATACTCGTGACAGTCTTTGGCTAGTGTTGAAGTGGGCCACGAAAAATGTTCAAGCTGCTCGAAAGAATCGATGCTTCTCGACTGAAGCCTGGAGTACCAGACATGAGCAGCTTTTCAAAGAGTTGCCGAAAAGTCGATACATAAGAGGACGTCAGTTGCCTCCTGAATCATCATGAGAGCTTTATAGCTCTCCAGATGGTCGATTGGGTCGGTGGAGCCATCGTATGGCTCTATTTGCGGCATCTTGAATCAAGATAGAATTGGCTCGTCCAAAATATACTGAGAGAGAGGTTGGACGGTGTGAAAATCATAGTCACTAGAGGATTTTTGACCTTCCACCTGAAATCGAGCAAGTCGGTGCTCGATTTTTTGGACCTTGTGTTCATAGTCGTCCAACCGCCGCTGCCGGGAGACTCCGGGGGTGGAACCTTTCGACGAATTTGAAGAAGAAGCAGAAGGTGTCCACGGCCATTTTCCCTTCCTAATACTGTGGAGATGAGAAAGAGAGGGGGAACACCGTGAGTGGTGGGTGGTATGATGAGACTGCCGAGAATGTGTTCGTCCGTCTCGGTGGAAGTGTCGAGACGGCCTCTCCAAGGAGGAAGAAGGTGATCGCCGTGGAGGATGGCGACTGTGCCAACAGTTGCTCCATCGGCGGCGGCTGCTGCTGCTAGGTTTGCTGTTGTTTGAGGCTTTTGACTGCCTCCGTCAAAGTATCTGCTGCACAAGTGCAGTGATCTGGACGTCCGTGGTGACCACGGGACGCGAGGAACTAGACTCTGCTACCGGAGGTGGAGGAGGAGGATCTTCTCCGCGAGAAGAAGGTCTCGCTGATCCAGTCGAGTGCTGGGCTCTTTTTTTGGCATGAATAGCTGTAGATTTTCTACCCCTACTTGGCACGCCAATCTGTTGCGGCTAACTCCCAATCGCCTGTTGTCAGTGATAAGCACTTACAAAACAACGTTCTCACAGGTCGAAGTTGTGTCCGACGAAGATCCTCCGATGCCTAAGTCAGAAAAAAAATTGATGAACAGTAGTAGATTTGAATATCGAGAGTAGCAGAACTCTGGCCCAAAAATGTCTTACCGGTGCTGTTCCCTTACTCTCTTTTTATAGATGAATCTGATGCAACCGTCGAGCACGTGATCCCATTTTTTATGGCGCTAAATTATCGGACCATAATTGTGGAGTTAGTGGGTTGTTAAATCCCATTAATTACTATGACACATAATCGTTAACCGTTCGTAATGGTTACGGCATGTTGAGCAAACTGACCGACTATATATCGGTAGAATATCCGAATAATCATCGGCTAGTAATTCTGATATGCTGACGGTCTTAGATTGGAGATTGATCAAGTTATTTGCTGTTTATTAGCAATAGTCGGATGTCAATCAGTTCACCGATTGTGAGTCGATCTCAGTCAATGTATAATCGAAGTTGTACGTTCGATCAGTTAATTTTATTAAATTAAATTAAAATTTATTGATTTGAATCAAAATCGATTGACTTATCCCAACAGATTTGAATCTACCGCCGTTAGATTATCAAGCGGCCTCGTTGTGCTTCCAAATAGCTGCAAACAAGGTGGCCACTGCAATCACCCATGTGTCACGACGCTTCCACGTTGCCCTTTACGTAACATTGCTTTCAAATAAAATTCAACTCTGCAACGACTAGATGCCATATCTATCGAGAAGACCAGCGCTACTTCTCATCCATCGTATCGTGCCGACATATCTTTCTTCCTTTTTTTTATTTATTATCTATAAATAATAGATAAATTATATCGTAGCAGTGCATCATGCTAATAACCAATACCATTTTTTTTCTGTGGATCAATCATCGGGATGGGCATTTGATTGAGATTGATACGGTGTACACAATATAATTTCTCGAAACCAAGTCCAATGTCCCTTTCCCAATGTTACAATGTCACCACTACAAAAGTATGTAAAAAGAAAGATTTATTTTAATAAGTAAAAGAGGGATTATATCAACATTATAATATTTAAGAAGACTTAGAAACACGTAAGAACGTACTAATTAACCCACTCAAATGCTTTCTTAGGTTGGATCTCTCTCATGTCCAGCGTGTCTCGTGGTCCGCTCGCGACAGCTTGGATTCGGTAACGTCCAACAGAGGACAGATGTGAAACTGCCTGTCTTCGAGGAGCGGATTGGTTGGATGGATGGATCATGGAGGAAGACCAGTTGGCGGCGTGGTGCACGTCCCATGTCGGCACGACGTTTGTGGCCCCCAATGTCAGGTACGGTCACTATCCACGATTGATTTGATTCGATGCCCGCTTGGCCTTTGCCGTGGAGGGCTGGAATGTTCCTCTGGGCTCGTTGTATTCCCGCGTCGTTATCACCAGCTAGTGGTCCGATGGACCGCCTTTGATGTGACTTGGAAATATCAGATAAGACTGTCTCTGGTCCCGGCTGAAGCATTATTACGGCAGCTGTGCGTTTGTTTCTTGGCTGAAAGCGATATGGTGAGCCCCCGTGCCAATTCTGAATATGGAAACGTAGCTGTGCGTTTGCATCATTCATTCATGACCCTTCGATAGTTCATCAACTACAGCTCGTCCTATGGATGGACCACGGCGTTGGACCTGATGGTGGTGGTTGCGTATGTATTACGGGACCACCAAGATGATTGATTGGGTGCCAACGCAAATCAAGACAAAGAAGATTGAATATTACTTACCAAATCGAGTCATGGATTTTATTAAACTGTACGAGAATCGAATTAAATAATACTTTATTCCTAATAGGTGGTCCGTACAACACAGCAGGAATTGCACCTTTAGTGGAAGGTGTTAGGGCTGCACCTGTAAATCGAAAGCGAGTCCGTATTGGCAACATGGACTCGTTTGTTTTCACAGCAGAATTGTAGTAATTAAAGCCTCGGTACCGAGACCGGCGGGTTGCATGTTAAATGTCCACTAACTAACGGCAGCATGTTCTATTGTTAGTTTGCCAATTCATTGTGACATATATCCCTAGCGTAAATTTTAAATTCTTTATTCTTAACGCATCTTTTTACATAATGATTCTTGATTTGTCGCTCACATTCTATAATAATCATATACACAACTTGATTACATGAATGGAGGCCGCTTGGCACGAGAATCCGGGTCAGTAGAAAATCAAGATGATAGTGCGGTCGATCATGATCTGAAGTAGAAGGATTAATGTTGTTGAACAGCAAACCTATTTAAACTATCGTATTGCAAAACTAATATGAAATCCAAGTCCATTTATCAGAGATTTTTGGGTGAAGATTTTTCAACACTTGAGTCAATCGAGTTTCAAGAAAATGATGGAAGAGAGAGAAAATTTTTAGAGAGAGAAAGATGAGTCGAAAGAAAGATTTATCTAAATTCTCTTTATTTAAATAAAGGATCCATTAGCGGAATAGGCATGGTATGCAATAACTGAATGGTAACTAGGACTAGAATGGATCAACTTGAGCTCCCTCTTTGGCGATGGTAAGTACTTCACCACTTCCCATCTCCTCTTAAAGCACGTTATCTAACAAATTATCCGACGATGAGACTAACATCTTCGTCTCAACATCGTCTTCCTCCTTTTCATTGAAACAATTGCCACCCTCTTGCTTATCATTCTCCTCATCCATTTTGCTGTTGAACCACCCACTTTCCATCGATGAGGTACTTACACTCTGTATCAGGATAATTTTTCGCCTCCACTCTCCAGCATAGGAGGAAGGAAAATCATTACTAATTAGAATCCATCTTCTCACCTCCACTTCTCCTCCTTCCACCAGAGGAATGCCAGGGTTTCTCGATTGAGTGGGAGGTCGGCATTTAGGTCATGATTGGAAGAGGCCGAGCAAGATAATGAGGGGCCATTAGATTCTTGTATTGGTAGCATCGCTCAATCAGTACTAAAGATGAGCAAGGAAGATAAAGTTTAGAGCTTACATGCCGCAAAAGTGACGGATGCGGAGAGAAGAGGGCGAGAGTTTGATTGGAAAATCGAGAGAACAATAAAGAATCAAAAGCATGTCTCAATCCAACAAACCTATTGAATAGGTTAGGTTAGTTCGGATCGAATCGAATAATTATTGATCATGATCTAAAAAATATGCGAGCGTAAATTTAAAATTCAAATCAGATCTAAAAATATTTGGATCATAATCGAGCTGGTCCAAGTCCACTTCGGACCCTAATAATAATGATTTTTCATGCTACTTAATAACGTCACGATAACGGCTTTCTACGTCATGTCACATGTATAATAAAATTATTTTAATTATGCATTTAAATTGAATTCACACAATTATTATTGAAATCATGGTCATGATCTTAATAAGCATTAATTGTCTTTAATGTCTTTGATGAATCATGTGGTGTTTACTCTATTGCTTGATTAGGCTAGTACAATACTTCAGTGATGGCAATCATGGAGTTGAAGTACTTAGGGGAATAGGACTTTGGTTGTATCGAGGTTAGACAGGCAAATATTCACCACATGAGACGCCAAAAGGGAAAAAATTGCTATGAAAGATATTCAAATAAAAGCAAAGGAATTGGAGCCCTATTGTATCCTTCATGCGAAAGAAGGATATGCCTTCCTTCGTGCTACATCATCGGATCATTTTCACTTTGCTTGGAGAGATATGCAAGCAGATGTATGGAGTTCAAGCATTTTGAGATTTATGTAATAATGATCCAATGGTGGATGGATGTAAAGAAAGATGTTTTTTCTTTTGCACCGAGTATACAACCGCCACTCCAGAAAATCATGTCTATCCGTTAGCCCATCAGGGAAAGAACTCATGTTTATTCCAAAAAATATATCACATAAAGAATCATGTAAAACATTCATGATAAAAAAATTAAAAAAATATAAAATATCATGTTAATTGTAGTTCAATTTCATTTATATCTCTATGATTTAAAAAATATCAAACTGATCCTTCTAGTTATCAATATATTCTAATGTGGTCAAACTATTCATTTTACTAATGATGATAGTTTTTCTTCAATGGATAGAAATGCCTCTTGCTCCATAGATGGACTTGGAGGAGAAAGAGGATGGGAAGAAAAATAGATGAGGAAAAAGAATGAGAGAAAAGAGCCACGGGCAAGGAGTAGGTTAGAAGAAGAAAAAAAGACAAGAAAGAGAAGAGGAGGAGAAGATGAGGATGGAGAGAAGAAGAAGAGAAAGAAGAAGAGATGGAGGTGGAAGGGGTCGCCGTGAAGGATGATGGTTTATGGGTGGCTTGAAGGAGGAGGATTAGGAAAAGTGGATAAGAAAGAAGGAGAGGAGATGGGGAAATGAGTGGAGGTGGAAGGAGTCATCATGAAGAAAGAGAAATAGATGATGAGAAAGAGAGGAGGAGGAGGGAGAAAGAGTAAGAGGGAGGTTGGTGATGGAGGAGGAGAGGATCAATCAGAAAAGAGGAAGAAAATAAAGATAAGAGTATTTTGTTATTTATAAATTTATTAATAAAAATAAATGATCGAGTCATATTGAGACATATAGATAATTAGAAGGGATAGTTTGATATTTTTAAATATGAAAGATATAAATAAAATTGAGTTAAAGTTGAAAATATTTTATGATTTTTTAAAAAATTATGACTCAATATGACTAAGTTTATCAAAAAAAACCCTTTGAACCTATGTAGATGATTTTTCTTAACTTAAACCATAACATTCTAAAGCATAAACTTCTACTTTAGTTTGACCAAAAACTTCTCAACGTAGATTCAAAGGTTCGAAGAGTTCCATTTTCTGAGCCCCAACTCATGACACTGGCTGGTTCAGCATAAGCAAAATTTGCGGAGATACAACAGAAGCAAGGCCCTGTGGCCAGCTATAAAAGAACACCGAACACCTTCCCTCCTCCATCACCCCTGTCCCATTCCAAACTTCTCCCACCTGGACTCCTCCGCTCCCCCTCCTTAAGGGCGGGATGAAACGAAGCAGAGCAGAGCCAGCGCCCTCCAAGGCCCCGAAACCCCTGCGAAAACCCAGCGCCGCTCAAAGGATCCGAGCCCCAAGGGGACGGGCACGACGAGGGCGAGGCGGGGGCAGTGCCGCCGGAGAAGCCCCGCAAGGGCGGCGGACCAGAGAAGAGGCCATCCGCGCCGGCCGCCGTGGACTCCTCTCCCATCGCCCCGGCGATGGCGCAGGAGGAGGACGACAAGAGACCTCTCGGATGGGACGAGTTCGGGGGATGGTGGTGGTGGGGCGTGGAGGAGGAGATGCTCCTGGGATGGTTCCCCTTCGTGGAGGAAGACTTCCTGTGCTCCGAGAACAAGGGAGGGTCGGGGCTTTTCTGGGAGGAGGAAGACCACGATATCTGGCAGCTCCAAGACATTCACGAGATCCCCAACCAAGCCAAATGAGGCAGGAAAGATGGTGTTTTGGGAGGAGAACAATGAGGCTAATACCAAGAATGACAAAGTGTTAGAGAGTAGGAGAAAGCAATAGACAAGGGATAAAGGTTGTAGTTTTGTTTATTTTCTTCTCTTCTTTGTTTTCTTTGAGGCAGAACCTTCTTGGAAGCATACACTGAAAAATGTTTCAAACCTAGTTTAAGTAAGCTGATGTTCGTTTGGAAAGGCTTGATGAAGAAGGCAATACACCCTTTGTTTATTCTTGGGTTCCAATTTGTGATCTCTGGTTATATTCTTTCTCCTGCCTTTCTTATTTCCCTCTTTCTTTCTACTCCTTTCTGATCCGGGAATGAGTAGCCATTTAATCCGAGGGGTTATTACAATGTCGCCTAGAAGGAGATGGGTGTGACCGTTCTCCGTTTCCTCTCGATGGCTCAGATAAATGTTGGTTGGTTTCCGTATGGCCGCCTTTGATTCTACTAGTCCTTCAGGAGGGCTCTCAAGCATTTGAATGGAGGTAATTCTGGATGAATTGCAGTGCACGATGGCCATCGTCTGGTAATTACTCGTTTAATTCCTCTATCCCCACTCCCTTCTCATCCCATCAGTAGCCCGCATTGCTATATTACTTTTGCGCATCTTATATCCAAGTTTGCTCGAGTCATTCGTTTTGGTTGTTGACTCTTCGTAGGCCCTTTGAAAAAAAAAAGGGGTCATATTGGAGTGATATTTGACGTATCCATGGGATTACCTTAGTGGGATTTCGATTGTTATGGCATTGTCTTTCAACCATATGATCTATATAATTCTTTTACTGGTGCTGCTCTCATTATTCTTCCTCTCAGCATGTTTCACATTATCATAGGATTTTTCCACTATGTGTGGTTGTCAATCATCATTGGATTATATCAAGATGACATTGAGATTAGTGTTTAAGCAACTAAATTTTCTCTCTTTAAAGTTTGGACACGTTGGTATAAACTCAAATTAGGCAATCTTGGCACGTAGTCCCATCGAATAATGTCAAATTTAGGCCCTAACTAATCCTTGTGTGGATTAGATTTAAGCGCCTCTGCCTCGGTCGCTACCCAACATTGGCAGAAAAATTTCCTGCTTCGAACAGTCGTATGGTTGCATAAAGTCCATCTTTGATCATTCCATCTGAAGCATGATCTGCTGGGAAGCGTTTAAACACCTTGCAACATCGACGCCCATCATCACCAGATTTTTGGGCTTAGCCGGTGGCAGGTTGTATGACCTTTCTTCCCACTTTGTGGGTGATATTTGTGTCTAACCCAAGACAAAATCAAGACAAACCCATCTCTCTCTCTCTCTCTCTCTCTCTCGTTAATGAGTTTGGACATTT
>KE505804.1:190394-211859 GCA_000441515.1 Elaeis oleifera
ATATATATATATATATATATATATATATATATATATATATATATATTGTCCTAACCTAAGTCATATTAGCTTTTGTATGCTATCCCACTTGGTCAATATCTTCATAGTGGGTGGCAACGTCATCACGTTTAGATTGAAGGAAAGAGTGAGAGGAGGGATAAAATCAAGAGAGAGACATTTGAATTTGGTCCATTCACTGTGGGGCAATCTGGCCCCATCTGTGCCAAATGCCATTTTCTTCTTTGATGTGATTTGCCCATATGACTTGATTTATTTTTTGATTGACGTGTATGTGAATTTTTATGCTTTCCTCTTTTAAATGGTTGCGATATGATTCACCTATTATATTTATTATAGATTGAGAAAGAATAGGCGGATTCAAAACATTTTTTTTGAGAAAAGGCGGATTCAAAGCATTTATCTGCGCAGAAAGTAGAGACTAGAATCTTTAACACATATTGTTCACGTTTGATGACCTATATCCCATATAATGGTTTTTCAACACATATCATGATATTTAAAGAGACATTTGCATATTTCTTTATGCAAATATGGGTTATTTACCTCTTCAGAATCACCAAGTGTGGATATACCCCTCACACCACTCATGTATTGTGAATTAATCGAGCTATGGGAAACGATTGCCATGCAGGATTTGATAAAGTTCAAGCCATCCATGGTTTTCATTGACCAAATGATTCCCCATGGCCATAATATTAATCAAGAATACCCGAATTGTTATTGATGACTAAAAGAAACATTTATGATGTGATTTATTGCCATAGTAAATGGTAATCGTTTTGCAACAAGTTTGTGGTCGTGGCCTTTCTTACGTATATTTGGATAAATGATGGCGTAAATATATTCCCAGTCAAGAGTAAATATAAATTGATGGTCCACCCGGGGTAGACCTCAATTTCCTCGCAGATAGCATTGCTCCAAGAGAAAGAAAGGTATGCGACTTATCAATGCGTCAAGTCTTTGCAAGTGGGCCCTGTTCATGGATAGAACTCCATGAGGAAAAGTTTGATGTGATTAGATTTGGATTTTCTTTTTTTCCACCCAAATTCGATCCATTGAATGTCCTCAACCTTACATGTCAAAACGGTGTCCGGAATATGTCCTCTTCTAGTGGGACTTCATACGCAACACAAGCTGCCATTATTGCGAGGAAATTGCTCACTGCCACCTGCTTGTTTGTTGTGAAGTCTGAAGACCCAACCTAATTCTTGATTTATTGCTTGGAAGGAGCTTGGAAGAAAGCAAGACAACGAAAGATATTTTCACGGGTCGAACACGACACAAGTAATCAAGATTCCTTGCCAATTAGGTTTGATGTAAGTTCACACTAGCTCATCATCATCTAACCTGGTGGTTGGTGCCTTCACGTTTACATTAGGCCTAGTCTAAGGATCAAATTGACCTACACGGCTTGCAATGTTTCAACTAATTTACTTCCACGTAACCTTTTTTCAGAACTTTCGATGTAATAATGCTTGAACGAATTACATTTCCATGGGAGAAAAGGTTGGTGATTTTTTTGGATTGTAAAAGTTAATATTGGTTTAACTTTTCACCAAAAGGTTGGTGAAAAGTTAAATCCAACGTTAATGAATATTGTGCTCTCTTTAGAAATGGAATAGAAAGAGCATTACGAGGAAATTCTCGTGACGTTATAGTTGTATTCATTCTCAAAATATCGTTACCTGACATCATTAGCATAGCATAAATCTTAGTTATTCATTTATCTATTTAGAAAGTGTGAAAATTAAAAATTAGCTATATATTAGATGGTAATCTGCCTCCAAACTTGTAATGGAGTTTTCTTACTTGACAAATCACCCTTAGCAAAACACCAATGCTGACCAATATTAAAATAGACCAGAAAGTATGTTATCTAGAGTGGAGTTAGGAATGTATGTTGGCCATTTACATCAATGGGGTTTGATATCTTAAAGGGGGTAGTAAATTGTACAAGAAGTGCACAAGGATCATATAGCTGCCCACAATAAAAGAGAAGAAAAGAAAGAAACGTGGCCCACTATTAATTGTAGAAATATTCACAAAAGTGGCAGCAAACTCTCTGTAGCTAACATCAAATGTGCTAATTCTTTTTTTGAAATTTCTTTCGGTATTAAAATCTTTTTAAACAAATAAATTCCATTGGTAGTATTATTTTTGTCACGAGGATATATAAATTCCCGACGTTTTTGTTGTGCTTAGTAAATCTATAACTTTCCACACCAAATAAAAAAGAAAGAAGAAAAGAAGAAAAAAAAAAAAAGAACCTAATCATGAATATGGCCAACAAAGCAATGTTAGGTTTGTATGCGCTTGACTTCATGGCTTCATCCAATCGTAACCCTAAAGTAGAAGGATGGAAAGTTCATTATGTTAAAAATTCTCTTTGTCCACTTGGATGCTTGGTGGACTACAACCTTCCTAGAAACACCTCAGACAATATCTTTAGTTGAGATTAGATCATATATAATATGATTTACGGTTAATGTGCCCATTGGTGATAAAGGCTGTTTGTGCTACATCATATTGTCTATTTAAAGAAGATCACATATTTTAAAGTTATGATACAGATGCAAGTCCCCTTGACCATTCATAGGCACGTTGCATTTTTTATTGATATTTATTTAATAATATATCCTCTTTAATTCCAGTTTGAGGATTCTTAGGTAATCTATCTTGCAAACTTACCAAGTGTCTTTGAGTTAGTGGTCAAAAAATTTAAACCTATTTTTGATCTTTTTTTGGAGCCAATGCGGTGGAGGAAATGAGTTTATTCTACATTGATTAATCAATGTCATCGATGTTTAACATTACTTGTGATAGTTGAATATTTTTTCCAAACCAAAATTTGAACCTTTACCAACCCATTAACTTGATAATTTCAAATTGAAGAGGACAAACTTTTAGTTAGTTTTGGATTAGTTCTGACGGCAAAAGCCATGCCAGCCAATCTTATGTTTCGATCTATTTCCACTCTTATGTTCTGGTCAGGATGAACAAAAATCATATGAGACAGGCATTAGATAAAAGTTATTGGGTGGGCTTCATATTTTGTCTACTAATAAAGTCATTAGTCGCATAATTAAAAGTAAAAAAGTTATTTCTCGTTCTTCCTTATTTTCATAGTATATTTTTATCAATATAATGGCCAAGTGATATACATTAAATAGATTAATCATCAAGTAAGTCTATGCAAATCTTCAAATAAATCAATATATAATTTTCGAGATATAAAATTCACCAATATATAATACAATACCGAAAGATACATACTTAACAAATTAATCATCTAATAATCTAATACACATCTTCAAGCAAATTGATACATAGTCTCTATAATATTATATATATTAGTATGCACTATATGATATGGAAATACATACTCATCGATCTTCTGATATCTATTGTAAATTTTTTTGATGCATATCTAATAGTGATCCAATACATACCTCTAGATAAATTGATACATGATTTTTAGAATATTAAGTTTATTAGTATATAGTATACGATGATATGATGCACACTTAGTAAATTAGTTATTTAGGTATCTAATATATATCTCAAGCAAATCAATTAATAGTTTGTAGAATATTATATTTACCGGTACATACTATATGATATAATGATATATATTCATTGATTATTTGATATATAATACAAGTTTTTTTAATGTAATTAACTTAACAATGATCCAATACACACATCTAGATAAATCGATTGTAGTTTTCAAAATATACTTTTTATTTGAAGATATATATCAGATTATTGATGGATGTGTATTAAAGAAGCTTGCAATATATATCACTAGACCAAATAGTATGTATTGATATATATTAATTAGCTTGGAGGTATATATTGGGTTTTAGATGATTAGTTTGCTAAATATATATTACTTAGCTATATACTATGTATTAGTAAACTCTATATTCTAAAAATTATATATTAATTGTTTGGAGATGTATATTGAATTGCTAGATGATTAATTATTTAGCATACATTATATGATCATATAATATGTACCACTAAAAGGTATATATTGAAAATGAGATGAAAAAGAATACCATATATTTTTTTAATCACAGACCAACGACTCCGTTGGTGGAAAAGGTCTTTGACCTTTTAAGTTATTTTTTAAGATTGATATTAAGAGATATATGGCAAACTATGAAGCCTGCCCCATAAATTTTTTTTGATACACACACCATATAATTTTACTTGGTCGAGATAGTTGAGCAAGAGCCATCCTATCTTGATGCCAAACATGGAAGCAAACCAATCAATTTTTTTTATCATACTACTCTTTTAGGAACAATTTCTACGTAGCTTGATTTTAATCATGTGGCTGATAGGTGTTAGAAGACTCATAGGATCTCTTTCTACTCTCTCTCCTATTGATATTGAGGTGCTATAAGAACTCATCAAAATATTGCACAAAATCATAGCAAATTGTAGATGGTGACATGGCCTAGATCCGTTGATTAAGCTACCAATTAGAGTATCCAATCGAACTGCCGACTAAAATAGTTGGCCAAGCTGCTAACCAGAGCATTCAATGATGCTATTGATTGAAATATCTGTTTACATCGATCAATTAGCAATAGCGAGCAACATATCTTCAATTTAAAGTGCCTTTGAGATGGTTAAAATCTACTAATGGGATAGTTACAAATCCATGCACTAATGAGGCATATTGACATGGCAGTTATTGCACTCCCGACGATTGCAATGTGCTCGGCCATTCCAAATAACTGTCCATGCCTTCATCCTCATATATATCAAAATAAGGAATCTCTAAGTTTGCACATACTATGTTGCTCTTGCTTAGTCCAATTATTTGTTTCTCAAATCTCCATTGATTTTTCAGAATTTAGTCTAATTTAAGCACCGAAGAATTCAACCATCGGACAAGTTTCAGTAATCTTTTTTTGGATTAGATTTTTCTTTTTCAAATCAAATCTTCAACTTTAAGTACGATATCACGTGCTGGTAGGTATAGTTCGAGTAGAACTAATCGTGCATCACCCGCCAGCTTGTTCAGTTTCATGGGATCGGATTTTGGTGGTAACAAATGGGTTTACCCAAGACTAACTTGTTCTAACTAAATTACATTATTTTCATGTATACGCCTAATCCTTATAGCGTCACTACCTATTCCGGGAGATTAGGGTGGTTAACCTTTACATTTGGCTAATTTGGGGTCAGAACTTCTCAACGCCACCGAGTTAAGCCACCTAAATTTGTTGCATTAATTAGCTACCTAAGCTACATCATTCCTTTTTTTTTCATTGAGAATAAATCGGGCGAAAATCTGACTCCGCCGACAGTCGGCATCGCCAAAAGCGTGCTGTCCATGATTCCTAGGCGTTTCCCGGAACGCTTTCTGGAGAGCCGTGAAACACGTGCAGGGCTGGGGAATCGCACGAACCACAACGTGGACGTCGGTTCCCTGACGCCTTCGGACGGGAAATGCGGGCCCACTTCACGTGATCCGCCCCGTTTACTTTTCCTTGGCGCGAAATGACGCAACTGCCCCTGCTTTCTTTCCTTCCCTTCTTTTGCGCTGATCGGACGTCCCATTAAAGACGCTTCGGTGTCCCCCTGTTCGCTTCAACAGTTCACGTGGACCGTCACCTCTGTACGGCCAAAGTTTAATAATTTTAATATCTATTTTCTAAGGGGAAAGTTATTCTAGTATTCTGCGATTTTCTCGGGAAACGTTATTCTCTGGCGCCCGATAGATGTTCGCGTGATGATATATTTGGAGAATCAAAAGTTCGAGAATATCGCCCGATGACAAAAAAGTCCTCATAGTAGGGTCAGCCATGTTCGCAGATCGAACGTGATTCGGGAGTCATGGGGGATAGTTTGGTCAACAGAGAACCTTTTTTTTATCGTAATCGTAATAGAGAGCAACGGGATACTTCGACCTGATTCTAGATTAAAGCGTTTCTCGTCTCGTGGGTGTTATGCCCGGCGGCCAGTGCAACCGGACAAGAGCACCCTCACGCCTGTTAAGATAAGCGAATGTTGACCGCCATCTTCCATGCGATTCTTAATTCAAAATTTCAGAATTCAAATGTGGAATAGAGCAAGGTTAATATTGTTAGTCTGGTCAGGATACTTTTCTTGTAGAACCCTCTGGATTTTGTTATTAAAAAAAAGCACATAAATAGACGTGAGAGCACCGAAAGGTGATGGGATTCAAACGAGTCCGAGAGAGATTCCAATAAGCGGCCAAGGAGGGAAAGGAGCGGCAAAGGAAGAAAAAGCCAAAATAATTTAAAATACTATCTACGGTCTATCAGGATAGGACACGGTGGTGAGCCCCACACTGTATCAATAATTGTGCCGGTCGTCACGTCTCCGACGCGGGCCCACGCATTGCGCGCGCCCCACCAAAAGGCAGCGTGATCTCCGCCACCCCACCGCTACCATCCTCACGTGACCTGACTACCAGCCCGCCCCATTCGGTCGCCTCAAGCCCTGGCCAAGCGGTCAAATCCCACAGTCCGCCGGTGGAGCGGAGGAGCGGACGAAGCGGCGCGGGCTTTCCACGCGTCCCAACGGCCGACGAGAACCGCTCACCGCACCAAGCGGTGAACTTTGGCGCGCGATGCCAAGGCAAGGATAAGAGAGAGGAAGGGTGAGGTGTCTCCAAAACGTTGGACACGTGTCATCGGAGTACATTTCAAAGCGGCTCGGCTCTGCTAAGCTCGGCGCGGCTTGGACGCAAACGGGTGGTCGGGTGTGCCTTTGAGCGGGTCGCCATCGCCTAAACTTTGCCGGTCACGGGTTCGATACCGCGCGGTGGCAGATAAGCATAGATACCTAACCCGCGCCCGCTGCCGGCGACGGTTAGCTCTTTGACATATCTAGCGGACAGCAGTTTCGACGTTTGTTGAACCGACGCGTGTAAGTGACGGTGATAATTACTTCATCGTTGGGAAGGCATGAGAGGCGCGATGTCGCGGAGTGTTGAAGAAGTTCCCACACGCAGCACGAAACCAGGAGGATGGCGTACAATTGGACAGACAAAACAACATTATTCGAGATTTTAAAAGATCTCTTTGTCACGACGTTGCGCTCTTACTAGTAAATTGGGTGCTGATGGACCACATCCTATCATAGATTCATAGTTTCGTGTTGTTTAAGTGAGATAATTATTTGTGAGATTGGAGCCATGGGTTGGAACTAAACATACTGGGTGATGTTATTAATTTCTTTCTCCATTAATTTTCTGTTTACAAATTGAGCTTTTATTTATACAAGATAAAATAATTCTCAAAGAACTTTATATAAGAGGTATGATTTCCAAAAGTTACTGTGCTACCGTGAAAAAAAAAATGTATTAAATTACGTGAAATGTGGCACCACGTGTCCATCTCCAAGCAATACCCATTTATTGCATCAACCACCATTGGATTGCACTGATTGCCTTGACCTTACAACGCATTTCCTTCCTAGCTAAGTTTTGGAATTCTAGATACTGATATCAAGACATTCAAATATAGTGTTATATGTACATAAAAGATCCGCTAAAATGATCGTATGTCGAAGTGGCATGAGATTCATGTGTCACAGCACTGGTATTTAATGGAATGTGATGTAAAATCGTGTGATTGCTTCACATCTATGCTACTTTGGAGCAAATAAATGATCTTAAAGAATGCAATTGCGTCAAATTTGAAATTCTTTATACTATAAACCACTTATTTAAGATGTGAAAAAAAAAAAAAAAAAAGAAAAAAAGAACCGTAATAGAAACGGAAGCCAGATTTAGATCCCGATCATAAAGGAATCAACATGATTCTATTCCAGACAAGCAAAATAGTAGGTCAGCCGCCTACCTGATTGTTTATCTTTAGAAGAATTGGAAACGTTTTATAAACGTGTGTGGACTTTGTCATCTTTCCAAGGAGTGGGCTAAGTTTTAATTGTTAGCAATGATAGTAACGTGAAGCTAATGCATCAGGGACTGGGGATGCACATGTTAGTACTTTTCTGTTCAAGAAGAACTCTTTTATTTCTCCAGGAAAACAAAGAAACTATTTTTTGCTTAATATGGTTTAGAAGTATCGTTATTATAACATTACCTCGATTTCATGGTATAACACAGAAATCAAAATGGCCATTATATCTGACGACCTTTTTAAGGCATTCTCTGCTTCCCTTATTCAAACAAATATTTTAAAATATGTATAAATTGTTGAGTATGCATTATATTGCTACCATGTAGTATCATGTAATTCAACAAGACAAAAAGTTTTGGAATCAACCTTGCTGTTTAGCCAAGTTAGAGAAATCCATCGAGCTTAATTTTTTGCTTCTGTTTGTGCTTTCATATGTTCTGTTTTGTTCCGGTTTCTGATTGGTAATACCATAGTGAAAACAGTATATATCTTGATATAATTTTTAGAAAGAAACAAAACAATAAACCAAGTTCGTGTCTATTTACCAGTACATTCAGAATAGACAAAAATCCAGAAAATTCAATTATGTACACCATGCTAGCAGCATGATACAGATTTTTTCTGGCGATCTAGTCCACGTTAAATAGAAACAACCACATTTTGAACCAGGTAAGAAGGTCCGGAACAACCATGAGCCATCTACAGCTCAAGATCAATACCAAAAGATCATCATCTCCAGGCTCTTCCCCCTGGGCATATCATCAAAGGACACAATCCAACCGTGAGGATATCTGGATAATTCTAGCATGCTCGTGTCCCATTGGACGGTCGGTCAGATCCCTTTCTCCCACCGATCCAGAAGGAAAGAACCGCAAGAAACTCCTCCCACCGTCCGAAGGCAACCCCAACCCACGAAAAAACAGGACCAGTTAGCTGACCGCAAACCGACCCGCTCACGCGGTCGGTGGCCCCGGACTCCAAATCAGGAACTCAAATCCAGTTAAGAGACGAGAAAATAAATAAAACGATATATTCGAGAAAAAGTAGCAACGCACCCGTGATGGATGGCCCCAAAATCCCGATCTCCACGCGCCTGCTCTCCACCTTTCCTGTTACCCTCTTTTCCCTATTTAATTTGAGTTATCCGTATTACCTTTTTTTTTCCATCAATAAAAATTTTTTAAAAAAATCCGCTCCGAAACCCCTCGACCCCAAACCCGCGACCTCCCTATATAATCCCAACGCAACCCTCCCCACCTCCCCAAAACACCCCACTCGTTCTCTTCCTGCTTTACCCCGCTACCCTCACTCTGTATACTTTGTGTATTTTTTTTTTCTCCCTTCCGTTGTACCCAACAAACTATTCTCTCTTCTCTTCCTATCATGGAGTTGTCTGGCAATAAGAGAAGCCGGGAGGAGTCCGTGGAATCGGCAGAGGCCAAGCGCCTCCATGCCGACCTAATCTTTGACATCCTCGACGACGACTCCGACGCGGAAGAACGGAATCCGGCCACCCAAGACCTGGCCTCGGTGATGAAAATATTCGAAGAGGAGATCTCCCTCCCGCCGCCTCCGCAGCCACCGGCGGCGCCAGACGCTGCGGATCCGGCCTTGCCGGCTGCACATTTTGATCTTGAGTACCTCCTCGAGGCTACCGATGACGAGCTTGGCCTCCCCCGAGTGTCCCGTCGTCGTCGGACGAGAGACGTGACACCGTGGAGGTGGATCCCCCCAGCGGCGAGGTGGTGACGGAGGCCGTCGGGTTCGGGCAGATCTGGGCGTTCGACGATGCGATTAGTGGTTGCTTTGATGGGCTGGAGTATGGGGTCCGGCAGCAGGATGAGAGGGAGGCCGCGGTGGCGGCGGCCGACGAGGCCGTGGTTTTGATGGCGGGCTTTTTGACTACCCGGACGTGCTCTATGGGCCGCCGTCTGATTTTACCGATATATCGTGGCGGTCGGAATCTCTGCCGGCCATCTGATGGGGCTTTCCAGTGGCCCTCTTGTTAGCTACTTCTTAATTTTTTTTTTTTTTCTTTAGAACAGGAGTTTGTAAAGGTTAGAAAAATGGAACAGAAGGAAACGAAATGCAGAAGAAAAAAATGGTTAAGATATCAACATGTTCTTCCGATTATATTTCTGGGTGAAGCGTTTCTTTTCCGCGTCTCTGATCAATCGTTTGATCGAGATCAGACAGTCAAAGCATTAGACCTCTTTCCTTTATCTGCCTCTGGAAAAATTATTTCGCTAGAACACTGAAAAAACGAAAGTTATGAAAGAAATTAAGTAAATGATGATAGTATGATTAAATTTAGACGATTATGAGCCGTCGATCTGGTGGCCCATCGAACTTTACTTAGGCTGATCGTTTTGACGGCTTTTTCGGACGTCATGAGATGAACGGTTGTCATCGATTTGGCCTTGGTAGAATGCGTTCAGAAATCTTCTTGTACGAAACCGTTGGCTTTCTTTTGTTCTCGATATTCTTTGATTTTTTTGGTAAGATGTTGTTGATGTTCTTTCTTGGTGAATGGGTCCCTCTGAACTCGCGATACGAAACGAGACGTTAGGTGTGGAACAATAACACGGACGTCGTGATAGGCACGTGGGTTTGGTGGTCCGTCCATGGAGTTCGGCTCAAGGTGGTGTTTTTGTTTTTTCCCCCTACGTTATGAGTGGGGAGCAGCTATCCGAAACAAACAAAACTACAGCCAAGAAGTTTAAGAATTATTTAATATTCAAGAAAAGTGAATGAACAAACTTTGCTTCAATCAGCTGAATCTCAGACATCCACTTAGCTACATTGAATCTCTCCCAAGCTAAATAATTTAAATTTAAAATAGTAAAGTTCCATGGTCATGATACTTTATGTATGATAGCTGTTTGTCATAGTTGTGCTCATGCATATAATACATTATTTTATAATATTGACTGATTCGATCATTGTCTTCACTTTAAGAGGTATTAAAGTTTATTTTAACCAGATCATAAAGAGGAAATATCCAAGAAGATAATATTGGATAAAGGTTCATCAGGCTCGTAGAACGGCCGGTATCCCAGTTTTATTGATATTCAAGATGGATTTTAGGTTATTGGAATATAATACACATTATATTTTTTTTAATACAGTACGATGAAAAGATAAATGTAACTTTTTGTAGCAGGGTAAATGGAGGCATATGCACGTGTGTCTGTCTAGTCTACACGTGTGGTTCTTTGGTAGTGAGCTGCACAACGGAACTAAAGATATAAATAACTGAAGGTTGGATCGATGAAAACGTACTGAACACATGGGATGTGCCATTTGCCAAATTAAATAATTGTTTACGGCTTACGGATGCGAGGGAGGTCTCTCTCGGCGAACCGGTGCACGAGTTGCATCTCAAATGTTTGAGACGTGCGAATTTTATGCTGGCCAAGCTGGTCTTGGCAATCACATGATATTGTCTCTTTTTTTAAGTAATTAGCCATGGTTTCTTTCTAAGGAAAAGATTTAAAAAAAAAAAAAACTTTACCGACTGGTATAACCAAAAATCGAGGAGGTCCTTATAATAAGACATGACCTGCGAAAGAGGCTACCAGTAACTCATCGTGGCTTCCCTAAAACTAAAATGCACAAACAAAAGCTGAATTTGGAGGGCAATTTGATGCCGTCGTGCTGTCATATTTAAAACTCGATGAACGATACAATCGCTCCATATCTTATCCTATATAATTTGGACTTCTCCGTTACGAATCTTGCAGGCCTCCTTTAATTTGAACTTTAAAGGCCTCAATATAGCCTTTATGCCCAAAATACATGCCTTTGTTTGTTTACATTATTTTGACTGGGATCCATAGAATGTTCAAAGCCTCATGCGCGTGACCTTTACCATATCTTCGACTTTGAGCATTAGAAATAATAAATTTACAAGGAAACTCATAGTGAATGGTCGCTTAGCATGTCAAGGGATAGACACTAAAATGCTTTTGTTTTTAATTCCTCTCTTTTCAACTTGAGCAATAAGTTGGATATTAAAAGCACAATTCAAGGGAATCCGCATCCTATGTCGTCGAAACCATGAGAACCACACATTGATTGGGAGAGAGAGAGACAATATAAGAGTTGTGGCCACGGAGGATGCACGATTGGTATCAGTGAAGGGATACATGTTTATAGCGATCGCCAATGGTATCCAATTGAGCTGTCATTTCCTAGCTCTTTAGATAAGGCTAATCCCAACTTTCTATCCTGATAGACGCTTTCATTTCTCGAGGGCAACTTCGATTAAATTACGCCAACTTTCAACTAGCCATTGTAACATTCTTCTCACCCCCAACATGTTTCATGGAATTTCTGAAATTCTTCATCAAACAAAAGAGATGTCAAACAGCAATTCACCTCCCATTTGAATTGCCCCTGATTTTTTTCCCCTACACGGATTTATTTCTGAATTTTATCGAGATGATCAATATGTGAGGTTATTTCTTATCATTTCTGCTATCACCTTTCGCCCTCATCCTGTTTCTTGTCTACAACCGTGCAGATAAAGAACTTAAATATATCTAGGGATCCACCTAATCCACCTTTTTCTTTTTCTTTTTCAGAAGTATCCACAAGAAGATCTTAGCTTTCTTCGGTACACCGGTTTTCCAAATAGAATTGCAGAATGGACAAAAGATGCCTCCATTGTTGATGAATTTGCCGTAGGATTTCACTATAAAACTCTATTTCTGTGAGCTTCTGAACCGGCTTGCCTGAGGCTTAACGGGCAATCAAAGATCAATCATAACCTCAATTTGTCTTGTTTGATCAAGAGTAGGGGTTACCCTGCAACTTTATGTTCCGCTGCCTGAGATTAAGGATGAAAGTTTGGCCTGATGTTAATCAAATTTTGCTCGAGTCTCAGAGGTATTTTGAAATTGTAATCAAGACAATTGCAGGCTTCCCATTATACTTCGAGGCATGCTTTAGATTAGCATTGTTTACAGAATGGCTCACCGAATCTCGGTTTAGTTACCGGCCCGGCCTGCTTTACAAGATGTGGATTCACTGGAGTTGGATGGAGACCACCAAGCACAATGAGTTCATCCTATTTTTCACTTGGTATAGCGTACCTTGCAGCCGCTTTTGCGATCGTTCACCCAAGCAAAGCTAATAGAATCTAACTATTTCTCAGCCCTGGTTCTCTACGAGTCCATCAAAATTGCCTATTCCTTGCAACATGGAGGCGTTGGAAGGTGTACCTAGTTAATCATCTAACCCAGGATAATGGTGAATGGAAGGCTGACCTAATACACCAATGCTTCCCAGATGCCGTAGTGAAGTTGGAGTCGAGCTAAAAGGATATCTCATGACCAGATCGGATTCACAGAATGTAAGGCACAGACTTCTCTTACCTGCACCTTGTTGCGAGTGTGGAAATGGAGGGATTTTAAATATTCCTAAATGAGGTTATTAGGCAGGCTGGTCTTTTTTGAGTTTTAGCACCCACCTTGTTCAATAAGCAACCTCCTCAACCCCGAGATATTAAGATTCACTACTTTGACTAGGTAGTCCATTAGTCATCTTATTAAATTTTAATTATTTTTTGATTCGAAAAGTTTTATTTTGAAACTTCGTAGTTGATAATAATCTCACATCAAGTTTACAAGAGTCTTGGTGTTATAAGTCTAGTTGGGCCTCGTGGGTTTTGGGTATCCATGTTTCTTTCCCCATGTTCCCTTCTTCCTTGGGAACTGAGAGATGATGACAAGGAAACTTTGGACTCAGCGCGAGTTTGATGTACCTAACGAACTCGCCGAATACTTGCGCAATACCCCTCTCCAATTCTTCTTGATTTTTTTAAAAAAAATTATTTATTTTATTATTTCTTTGAAACTAATTATAAATAATTGTAGATTTTTCATATAATTATTAATAATTCCTGCTATGGGAGGATACCACCCAACTTTGATTTTTCTCTCAAGACCTCCGCTGAGCACCCTCTTTGATAAAGGAAGAATCGGACGGCCACAAGCAAGTCAACCCATCATCTTGAATATTTTACGATGATCTAGTTGGACCCATACCAATCCCATGGTCAGAATTGAACCGACGGCTCTCATACGAACATGAGGCATTGGACTGTTCCAAAAGAGAAATGTAGATTAACAGAAATATCTATAAATCTCGGACACTTATTAAAAAATGTGGAACATAAATAAATACCGCTTACGGCTAATTACAGTCCACTACCCACGATCATATGGTGGGACTTTATTCTTCATAATATTTACTGAATAACTAGGTAGCGCACTCTCTATCTTTATAAAAGAAGGACACAAAGAATCTTCTGGTAAGCTAAAAGTTTTGTTCTTTTTTTTCTGCTGTTCACAATTTCCTATCTAACTTAAGTATCAAAAGGTCTTTCATCGAATAATTCCAATGCTTGAACTTATTTTCAGGATCTTGGAGCTGTTAATTATCTCCACCGACCACGGAACTCTAATTCGAACACACACCGACCACTGCCACACGCTCCTCGTGCCGGAGCCTTATGGCAACGGTTCCCAACATTATCCTCGGTACGAATTTTATATGGATTTCAGTTGCCTGGTTTTGGTGTTTCAATGGAGGGTAATTCTAAAACAACCGAGTGCCGATGACGTCCGTTCTACGCGGCATACGAACCTTCACCTCATCGATGTCCGTCTCTTGTATTCGTACATTTAGAGAACGGATGTTGTGGTTAACTGGGCAACTGGAGAGGCAGAGCCGTGTTTGTGAATCTCAAACTTTCCTCCACCGCTTGTTTCTGTTGCTGCTGCCGCTGATGCTATCGGATGCTCGTTTAATCGACTCTAACTGGGTCCTGCCACCTAGCTCTATACATAATAGGATCTGGGTTAGTCCAGAAGCTCTATCCAAGCGGGCTTCATTTGTAGGCCTACCACAGAAAGCCCATAATTTGGAGCACCCAAGAACTTTGGGATAAATTTTATATTTTATCCCAGCCACTCGAGGTGATGACATTCATCTAGATGGTATGACATGGCTTGCGCTCCAAAAGGTTTATTCTTATAATTAGGATCCATTTGAATTTCTTATAAACTAGATGGAAAATTCTTTGGGATTTTAGATTAGGTACAAGATTATAGCCTATAAACTGGACTAGGCAAAATATCTAGAATTAGCTTGGTAATGGGCCGGCCCGAATTTCAATATTGAGACTGATCCACTCCAAAGTTATTCCTGGATATTTTATGAGCACAAGTCTAGTCCAGCCTATAGCTTATGATCCTACTGGTTGTATTGATCCAATTCAAGAATTCTATAGAATTTTCTGCCTAATTTAATGGAAAAATCAAATAGAAGTTTGACTGCAGGTTAACTTGGAACGTTATACTTAAATACTTTATTTAGAAATTGATATAATCCATGTGGACGACGGTCATCACGCGTGTATTGCAAGGGCACCCACCAAGAAACACTTTTACACATCGAATATTGCTGGTGTTTGTTTCTCAAGTATGCAACACAAGCTAAATTCTTTTCAAGTGGCTTTCTGAAAATATAGAAGTAAAACGCTTTATTTTTAATTTTATGATTCTCTCTCCCACCTCTCAAACTTTTGTACGAAATAATCAAATAGCTAACGAGTATTATAATTTGCATGGAGCAGCAAAATGAATCATCCATAGGGTGAAACTGCCAACCAAAAAAAGGTGGGGGAAGGGCTAAATTCGTTAAATGTATGGATACCAACATCTAACAAAATAGATGTTTATGCTCAAATATTAGTCAACCATCAGTCAGCTATAAAAAATTATCACAAATATTAGATTCATCAAGGTTTGGTCAATTACTTAATTGATGATACTTCAATAGATTATTTTTTTAGCCACTTGTTACTTATATTAGATATTCTATATTGATAGTTTCTTGTTGGAATTAACTTTGAGAAAAAAATTATTTGGACAACGGAGATGTTAATCGTCCAAGAAATCACTATCAACTATTTTTCTCGAACGTACCCACTTTTTTGATCTCGTCTTTCTCGATTCTATATAATAGATGTACCAATATTGCATTAATTTAGATTAATAAAGATCGATTTAATCACTTTCCATTTATTTGTTCATGCTTTTGGTGCACCTTTTACTTTCATTTCTTTTAGTCCCTTGGTGATATTAAGATTTGGGACATGAAAAAAACCAAACAATCTATTTATTGATCCAACCCATGAAGGATTTTGAGAAAAAAATTAAAATATAAAAATAACAGCATGACTTCTATTAACTTTTACGAGAAAAAAGATGTCGGCTAATGGTATGAATAGCTGCGACTCTTAGTCATGATGCAGTTGGCACATGATATATGGGAGAGATGGTTTGGACATCATACATCTGGTGGACTCTAAAACATCCGGAGTTATGATTATCTTGAGAAAGAAAGCATGAATTTATCTTGAAAATGAAGTTGCTTAGTATAGGCTTGTATTCTCTGGTATTCTATCATGGAGAAGGTGGAGATGCTTTTTGAGAATTTCCATATCATTGTGACAGATATATAGCAAAAAAAAATATTTAGATAGCTTCTGTTAAAGAACTAATTTCAAAATTAGTGTGGTCATCCGTCGGCCTTAACCAAGAAGAGATTCTCAAGCTCCGCCAAAGCACATGTTTGAGTTAAGAAACCTAGGCATTTCACCTAATACACCGTGATTATAAGTTTAAACATATATCTTTGCAAATTAAACTTTTTGGACCTTCAAAATGTGCTTATGACACTTATGATTCTTTTCTTTAAAAAAAATGGCCTTAGAGTTTGGTAATATCCATGACAGCAGATACCCTAATTTGCCCACGCAATTGCTGAGATGGTTGCTGAAATAAGTGGACTAGAAGCAAAATGATGGTGAGGAGAAACAAAGTACCTATATTGCAGAATCTGTAATCACCACAAATTGTCTAGTTTATCCCACATATTATCTCAAATATAAATAAAGCATAAAATTTAAGATTGGTTTGTCTCATGAAAAACTAAGCATTCTAAATATTACCTTCATCATCCTTCTTCGTAGTATTATTGCATAATCTACGTTATTCATGAGCCTAACATATTTTATTGGCAGGCCTTTTTTGTAAGTTAAAGACCATTAAGGTTGGAGCTCCTTCGCATTGGCAATACCTATTGGGCCCGGCCACTAAAACTGGGCTTGTCTTGCGGACAAATGCCTACAAATATGAATCATCGAGCGGTGCAAATCATTAGACTTTGCTCTAACATTGAATGGCGTCCCAAAAAAAAAGGAAAAGGAAAAGACGAGAGAGAGAGAGAAGCCACCATCCCACACTTTGTTTGTTAGATCCATCGTGCATTTGTCAACAATTCTCGTATCAGGGCAGTGGAATATGACGCCATTTAAATTCAGCATAAATAGACATACTGGGCTTTGACTCAACGGTTAGCCTTTTCATTAGTGACGTGGAACACCTGGCTGAAGAGTATTTGGAGCGGATGGAATGCAAGAAGCAGTAAAAGCTCAAATAAATAGATAAGAGCGTCAAAACAGAAACTGAAACTTTAAACCGTCGTAGCTTTTGATCTAAAAAGAGTTAGAGGCCCGTGATATCAACGGAAAGCTTGTTTCGAGCTCTATAATTGTAAATTAAATTTATTTGTTCATCTCAATTTTTGGATCCAAATTTTATTATTTTAGTATGTTTCAGATCCATTTAATGTTCGGATGTTTATACTTGATCCAATTTTTATGTTTATTTAATTTTAATTGGACAATTAATTTTATTTAAATATTATTATGTTATTTTGAATATTTTACTATTTACGGAACTATTCTTGTGAGGATTGAAACATTATAAATAATTTATTTTTGTTTATTCAGTATTTATCAATAAAATCTTAGAATTATTTTTTCAATTGGAGTTTATTTTTTTCTTTGATTTTTTGAAGAATTTCATCATCTATGAACCCTTGTTTTATTTACTAATGCTGCTGTCAATTAGTACCCTTGCACACAATAGGCTTTGACCCAATAGGTTTTTTTCTTCTTCCATTGCATATGATGTTCCTATACGAGGTTATAGAAATTCCTAGCTAATGCTTTTGCGACTGATTTAAGTCATTTTGATGTTCTATCTTATGGACGGTTAAGGTTTCTCTTCCCTGCCCCGTATTCCTCCCTCACCCCCTAAGAAAATGAAAAACACATGGAGCCCTTAAGCATGGCTCGGAAGTCGATTTATTTGGGCTTGGTCAATTGTCAAACAAGCCATCTATTTAGGCTCCTTCGCTCTATTAAGTTGTTTGTTGTACAGTATTTCATTTTAACTGGAATTTTAAATTTGTATTTTTTATATAAAAATGAACATATGTCACTAAAGCTGAAATACAATTGTGTAAAACGGTTCTGAGAATGTATGCGAGAGCAAAACTGTGTGTTTTCCAGATCAATTCATTGGTAGTGGAGAATAAGTAGGAGATAAATCTCAAACTTGATGGTGAATGATTTGAATTAATCTTGAACTTGATTTTCAAGGTTAAGTTCGATTTTCCACTACTATTGGAAGCTAATTTTAAGCTTAGTTTGATCCAAATCACAAGCCTAACTGATAAGCTTAATAATCTTTGTTGTAGAAGTTGTCCGTCATCCAACCCAACCTTCTCTCCTTAGACTACATCAAGCATCTACTGATGACTCGACAAGACTACCTCGGACATTAGAAAAAATCCAAGAGGTTGAGGCGAAGCGATGCTATCGGCTTCTGTCCGACCTCCGGATCAGTATTTACCGACTCCAAGATCGAGATCCAGTTGACGATTGAAATAAGCCTAATGACCTGCACGAGCTCCAATAAATCTAGGGCAGAGCCTCAACTTTATCTCGACTTCTAGCCGCCAGCTTCAGCTACACGAACAATTCTTGAAATCTTCTAACAACCTTCAGAACATGGAAATGATCCACTATTGACACTCACGACTAACAACTCTAATTCATATGTTAGTGGATGGATTTCTATTCTAACGATCTATCAGATCGTGGTCTAATAGACCTTGCTGGCCTACTAAATTATAGTGTGACGGCCTATACCTCCATCTCTATATAAAGAGATAATAAAGAGATCCTCAGATAAGCTCGACTCTAGAAGAAAGATGACACTATTGTTCTTCTTTTCTCCTTCGATTATTTCTAAACTCCAACTGACTTAACATCCGAAAGTTTTGTCAGACACACTTTAACGAGCGGATATTTTTTTGCAGATCCATTGGCCATTGTGAGCGGCCTGCATCCTTGAGGTGTTTGTTTGATCTCCAGATGCGTACTTACTAGGGTTTAGTGGCAACAATTCTAAATTTAGCTAAAAATAATTCTATTCATGCTTGATCTGAAGTTTGGTTCAACTAAATACACAAGTTGTTTGGAAGATTAAGCTAAATATTTAATTGCTTGAAAGATTAAACTAAATCCACAAGTTGCTAATCTTTTTGGACAATCCATTTTATATATTATACAAATACAATAATGGTTTGATGGACACCTTTTGTGCGCCTGCTTAGAGTCTTCATCATCATCAACACCGTCATCATCATAGTTGAAGTCCAGGGCATAAAAAGTAGAAGTTAATTTTTATTCCAAATATACTTATCTACAATATGCAACAGATTCAAGGATTCATGACATATCATGGTAGCTCTTTAATGTGCCAATGATAATGATCATATAACATAGTGCTAAGTCAGATCCCACGTCACATCGAAACCATACTGCACCTCTAAAGCAAAATTAAAATGCTCAAGGTCAACACACGCATACACACGAATTAAAATTTTTTTGAGAGAATATTAGTAGTTTATGCAAGCCAGCAGAAGAACTTAGCGTTCTCGTTAGGATCGAACGAAATTACGAATTAGGTGCCGAGATGCTAAGATTACCATCTTACAATTTTCATTAAAATCGGCAAAGTATTTCGCAGGGAGAACCCTGCCCCGCCTTTTATCCAACGGACAAAGGTCTCTGTAACTCGGGAAATAACTCGATGGCATCCATCGGCAAGCGATGTTGCCCGTTCAACATTTGATCCGCCCAAGAAGGCAATGAACTCGGTCCAAGACCTGGTCAAAAGATGATGATGCTCCACGCGGAATCCAGATTTTGGAGGTACATCTAGAATGCCAGCTTTTTAACCCCAACCGTCTCGAACCTGTCGTACGGGCCGGTTCACGTCCTGGTCCTGCGGTCCCAGGATCCAAATTTTGAGGTGGGTCCCAAAAGCGACCAACGGACTGATTCGCACGGACGGTTGGTTGGTGTGGGGACCACGCCGATATTGGGTGGAAGACCGTGCGATGTTTCCGGTCCACGTCTTCCCCGTGGTGCCGTTTCGAGTGTTCCGCTCCTGCGGCCGCGAAGGACGGCAGTTTTGGCGGGAGAAGACTTCTCACCGGCTTTTGTGGTTAGAGATCCGCGCCTTTTGGCGCGAAGCGGAGCTTCGCCTCCGCCTAATCTCCAACCTCCTACCGTATTTTTCTCCCTACTTTCCCTGGAAATAGATGCGTGGGTGAACGCCTTGCGAACCAAGCGGGTAGAGAAGGAGATGGGTCTTATATTAGTAGCAGGAGAAATTATTACATGGGATTATGGGACTGTATAAATAAGGAGTTAAGAACAGCTTCTTCTTTTTTTTTTTTTTCATATGAAGAGTTCAACTGGCATATTAAGTGAGGTAACCAGCCCTTTGTAGCTTTGCCTATTATTAATTTAGTAACAACACATTTGGCCCCGGGACAGTATGTCTCATCCATCTCAAACCATGGGTGTCCGGCAATTTTGATCAGGAGTGTGATTTAGATCCGTTGTACGGCGGGAATATTGAGTGGTTGCTATTCTTAGATGTTGTGGGTCTCGAATTTATTTCAATATGGTTTTGAAGTGATCCACGGGTCTGAACCAGAATTTGTCGTATCAGAGTAGAACAATAAATTTGAGAAAGTGCATTTTATAATATTGCATCTGAGGACTGGTAAACGAGTTGGGCTTTAGGGTTAAGGACCCTAAGATGACCTTGGACTACGGTCTTTTGAACCTCTTCTTGACATAAGCATTGGAGCTACTTGATTCTAAAAACAGTTGATCTGATTAGTGGAATGCATTTTCCACAAATCATAAAATCTATAAATAGAAATATTAATGTTCATGAAGGCTAACTTTTGATTGCTCTTTTAAACGATGGTGGTAGATTGACAAGTACAATACAAAGTTGATAGAAAACTTGATTGATTAAAGATATATAAAATATTATTTTCACAAGATTTATTGAAAATAAGATCATGATCTACCATACTAGATTGTATCCTGCTATAAGATACTGACCCACCATTAAAATTCAATGCGGTGTAAAAACTAGACCAGCTCTATAGATCCAAACCAAATGAAGCTTCTCAACTAATAATATCGTTATGTGTCATGGTACTAATTTTACATTTTGGATTGTACATACAATATATATATACATTTGGATTGTACTAAAAATATACAATATATATATATATATAT